>CAUYLG010046352.1:0-77993 GCA_963573385.1 Cacajao melanocephalus
TGTTCCTTTTTTTTTTTTTTTTTTTTCTTATTGAATGGCAGTAACTTTTGTTGTATCTCTTCATGTTTCTGTTTTTTATTTTGTTTTTAGGGTAAAGAGATGCAATTACTCTGAATGATACCATTTCAGGGCCCATTGTAATGGGACTCTGTGTACTTTGTGAGTGATCAGTGGAGCAGAACCAAGCATATACCACTTAGGCCTCTGGACTGTCACCTCAGTAGGAGTGTTTATGTCTCCCTACACACTGTACTCTGCTGGCTGCCAAGTATTTTCACTCTGCCATGCCACAGGTAATAAACAATCCATTTCCAGGCAATTCTCCGTTGCATATTCTTGATGAAAGGTGGCTGGCGGGCACCGTACTGCAAACTGGAAACCCTTTGCGTGAACACATATCCTGCCCTGCTACTACCACTTCATTGATTTAGGGCTGGCATTTACTAGAGCTCTCCTTCAAGATCCCACAAACTGTGCACCGTTTCCTCCCTCCACCATTGCCTTACCAGGGCTGGTCATTTTCAACTATCATTTTCTTTCAAGTTGGCATGAGAAGCATACACAAAGCAGAAAGTGGTACAGTCTGTTATTCTGTTTTTATTGTCTTTTACATATACAGAGGGGTCCCTGGTGTCCCCTTCCATATCTAAGTTCAACATTTTATTCAGTAACATGCAGTTATGGAATAAACAAGAAAATGAATCACAATAGCTTGGATAAAGACAGAGTTCTGTAGCCAAGTAACCCACAGAGTGCCCACATTTATAGGCATCGTAGATGTTGCTGCTGATTTTATTTAAAGCTGGGGAATGCTGGACTCAGCCTGCAACAGGGAAGGACCATGTGAAGGCAAATGCATGTTTTGCAACTTAAGCTGGTGCTATTTGTAAGTGTGGGGTTGGCGAGCCTTGTGCAAAAATACACACTTTCCAACCAGATCCATAGTCCCTAATAATTGGTGACTTATTGGAGCCAACAGTTAGGGATACTTGTAAGAATTTTATTGCGGCCTCAGGTTGTCAGCATTGCAGTAGACGTCTGGACCCCTAGAATGCAAACCTCAGCTGATGGAGAAAGAGAAGGGAAGCCCAAAAGGAATCATTTCCTCCTCCTCCCAACTATGCCTCATGCCCCTCTGTATATGGGAGGTGCACGAACCCTTCTACCCTGCTTTATATTTTCAGGACACCAGCGTGCTTCCTTCGTGATCAATGAAATGCCCCAGATAGCCACGCAATCTGCACTGTCACCATATGGCATCTGCCGTATGAAAACACCAGTTCAGCTTTGGTGCCTCCCCCTTCTGTCCTCTCATTGGCAGAAGTGTCATTAACTTTGCGGTGACAATTATTCGAGAACCAAGTAAACTGTGGAAATTTGTAAACTCTTGCATGGCTAAATTAAATGCTATTTTAACTAACAGTTAATAGTGTTTACTGCTGTGTAATAGTAATTTTCATTTTTTACTGTATCTAATGACATTCTGATGACTGGAATTCTCTGTAGGGATACCAAATCATTACATTAAGGATGAGTGATTTTAGTATGCAATGACTGATCAGTACAATAATACGTAGCCTAATGCTTAAGCTAGTAAATTAAATCATTTGCACCCAGTGTTTGTCAACTAGAATAGATTCCATTATGCCATTAAATTATAACGTAGAGCCTGCTTAAAGTAAAATAACAAATGAGCATCTCAAATTGGTGACACATTGGTAGAATAGTCTCTTAGGAGATATGGAAAAGAGAGAAACACTCCTGATCAACCCAAACAGCCCATCAACTTCTTAAGGTAGGTGACCATTGAACTGAGTTATAAAGGCAACCTTGTAGACACCTTCAAGTGCTGGTATAAGAGAATTGCCTGCTGGAGGGAAAGAAGGGAGGTAGGACCTCAGGGAAGATTTGGATCGTCAACCATAGAAGAATTGGTTTTATGTCGGCACATGAGAGCTGATGAAAAAACAGAGTTGAAAGGCAAAAGAAACAACTCCTTTCCAACTAGGGATTGGCCATGTTTGGGAGCACGTTCAAAACATAACAGCCACCTGGGCGAGACTCCTGTCTCCAGGCTGCAACCAGAGACTCTTCTCTCTGGCCTGAAAGCCATTAAGGGTTTCCTAACTCTCAGACAAACTAGACCTCATTTCACAAACAGGAAATCCTTTTAAGTTGGCCTCTCCAAGAAGCTAAAGCGAGTTCAGTGTTTAAGGTATGAGACCACTCAAACTTGAAAGACTGCAACACTCTCAAAAAAAGCCATCTAAGTTTTTAGACTTCCTTTTATCTCAATGATTCTCAATCATCAGATCACGGTTGAGAATCAATATTAAAGAAAGATTCGAAGAATAGAATCAGCAGAATTTTCTCTTGGTTAAAAAGACTTGAAGAATTTTATGTCTTCATAAAGACATAAAATAAAGGACAGGGAGAAGAGAAGGAATATTATCCTGGTTTTCCTAAAATAGAGGCTGTGGGATGGGGTACAAAGGGAAGTAAAATTTACTCAAAAAAAAAGCTCAGTGTCTTTTGTAGAAGAACCTTTAAAAACAAGGTATATTACGTTCAATTCAATTTAAAATTTGTTGTTGTTGTTTTTCTGAGACAGAGTTTCACTCTTGTTGCCCAGGCTGGAGTGCAGTGGCATGATCTCTGCTCACTGCAACCTCCACCTCCCGAGTTCAAGCGATTCTCCTGCCTCATCCTCCCCAGTAGTTGGGATTACAAGTGCATGCCACCACGTTTGGCTAATTTTTGTATTTTTAGTAGAGATGGGGTTTCGCCATGTTCGCCAGGCTGGTCTCAAACTCCTGACCTCAAGTGATCCGCCCGCGTTGGCCTCCCAAAGTGCCAGGATTACAGGGATGAGCCACCGCACCCGGCCTAAAAGGTTTTAATTAAGCACACAATGGAGCAACCTTAGGAGTCAGTCTGGTTGATAGGTATGGGTTTTTAAATTTGTTTGTGAGACGGGATCTCACTCTGTCACCCAGGCTGGAGTGCAGTGACAAGATCACAGCTCACTGTAGTTTCAACCTCCCTGACTCAGGTGATCCTCCTGCCTCAGCCTCCCGAGTAGCTGGGCCCACGAGGTCGTGCCACCACACCTGGCTAATTTTTAAGTTATCTGCAGAGATGAATTCTCATTCTGTTGCCCAGGCTGGTCTTGAACTTCTGGGTTCAAGTGATCTCCCACCTAGACCTCCCAAAGTACTGGGATTATAGGCATGAGCCACCAATGCCTGGCTGGTCCTGGGCTTACATGAATAAGTACTGAGTCACTATCGTCAAGAAGCCCACAGTGCAGTAGTTGACACAATATGGAAAACAGGAATTACTACTCAGCTCCATGTGTTCTAACTCAAAGATACGCAGAACCCTAGGAGCTCCCAGAAGAGAGGCCCTAGCTCTGTAGACGGAATGAGGAAGGCTTCCCGCAGACTTCACCCTTTATGTCAAGTAGGAGTTGGCCCAATGAAAAAAAGGAGAAAGGACTTTCCATCAAATAAAAATGTGCAGAGGTTTAAGAAAATGTGAGGTATTAACCACATTCAAGAGAGTAGTAGGAAGAACACTCAAATGTCGAGAAGGGTCTAGTGAAATCACAGAGACCTTGTACAGCGCACAGTAAGTCAGAGTAATGTGACCGTGGATCAGATCTGTATTCTGGAAATGTCATTCTGGTGGCGATCTAGAGGTGGTTTAAAGAGAGGAAAAGGTACAAACTGAGATAACAGCAGGAAAATTATGATAATAATTATAACAGATGGTAAAGGCATGTGAATGACAATGACGATAGAAAGGCTGAAACATACATATTTAGAAAGTAAGATGATAAGGCTATTGACTGGGATATGGGATTGGCATAGTATGCAGTGACTAAGTAATACTAGTCATGGCACAAGGAGGCCATTCGTTGGTTGCATGTATTCAATATTAATCAGTACACTAGGCTGGACGCAGTGGCTCACACCTGTAATCCCAGCACTTTGGGAGGTTGAGGCGGGCAGATCACCTGAGGTTGGGAGTTTGAGACCAGCCTGACCAACATGGAGAAAACCCTTTCTCTACTAAAAATACAAAATTAGCTGGGTATGGTGACCTGTGCCTGTAGTCCCAGCTACTCGGGAGGCTGAGGCAGGAGAATTGCTTGAACCCAGAAGGCAGAGGTTGCAGTGAGCTGAGATCATGCCATTGCACTCCAACCTGGGCAACAAGAGCAAAACTCTGTCTAAAAAATAATAATAATTAATCAGTACACTAAATTTTGCTCCCTTCAGTAAGCAAAAACACTATTTATACATTTCAGTTTCTTCCCAAGGTATCAAAAGAGAAAACTCTCATGTAACACTATTTCGTATTTTTACTATAAATCAAGCCACTTTACCCAAGATGTAATTCAGAGCAAACAGTGTTATCGCAGGTTACGTTATTCATAATGATATTCAGTGGATGTATTCTCTGCTAGGGTTTGTGACATTCCTGCCCCAGGTGGGGCTGATTGATTCAGGAGTGGGTACACAGAGCTAACAAACTGCATGGCACACAATCTCTACCAATAGATCATTTGCCACACCTACCCAATTCTCTTTCAGGGAGCTTGAATCAAAGATACCAAGACAGAATTACCAAGTCCATGATGACAGGAGAGAAAAAAGCCAAGAGAAAATAGCTGAGTCACCAAAGAAGAAAATCACCCAAACAAAAAGGATCACATACCTGCTGGACAGAGGAAAACAAACTCTGTGGTTTTGTTAGTTCTGACTCATGTCCTCAAAGATGGATGTGCAGGTTGGGCACTGCACAAGCACCTCTGGCTAAGGGGATAAGTGGGAACAGAAATACGGCTCAGCTTTCAACTACCAGGCCAAGCACATGTGTTCAGTGCAGCGACCATCCAGAGAAGGGCTGCCCTTTCTAAACGGCCCAGAAGCCCTATAGAGTCTAACAGGGACCCAATAGAAAACAGTTCAGCTTGCTGTGATGCCCGGTGTGCAGAATTGACCCTATCTCCCACCTTGCTTTCAAACCCTTTCAAGAGTGACAACTGCCACCAAATAAGAAATAGACAAGAAAAGGGGCCGGGCGCTGTGGCTCACGCCTGTAATCCCAGCACTCTGGGAGGCCGAGGCGGGCGGATCATGAGGTCAGGAGTTCGAGAACAGCCTGGCCAGCATGGTGAAACCCCATCTCTACTAAAAATACAAAAATTAGCTGGGCATGGTGGTGCGTGCCTGTAATCCCAGCTACTTGGAAGGCTGAGGCAGGAGAATCACTTGAACCTGTGAGGCGGAGGTTGCAGTGAGCCGAGATCGTGCCACTGACTCCAGCCTGGGCAAGAGACCAAGATTCCATCTCAAAAAAAAAAAAAGACAAAAAAAAAAAGACAAGAAAAGACAACTATTCTTTAAAAAAAAAAAACAGAAAGAAAAAACTTGGTATGTTTTTGCCATACACTGTATAGTTCATAAAAAATCTCTTATATAAATCCAAATTTGCCACATGCAGAATAATCTCTCACTGGTACGTTTAAATTTAGTTTGATTTTATTAACCTAGGTTTAGTTTCCACTGGCATTGCCATTTCCAGAGACATTAACTCAATATTTTTCAAAACTGATCCAAAACATTTCCTCAAAATCTTTGAATCTACGAGTAAAATGTTACATCTCCTGAGATGTGTTTTGCTCTTTAAAGTAATTCCATAATTATATTTTCTTAGCTAGGAACCATTTCCTGCTAATGACATCACAGTGCTAATATTTACCTTCTAACTTTCATCGGTAAATGAGGCCTTAATTAGAATACTTCAAGTAAATAAACGTGCTTAAAGAGATTACATAGCATTGTACTTAAAAGGATCACCAGGCTGGGCAAGCTGGCTCATGCCTATAATCCCAACTTTTTGGGAGGCCAAGGCAGAAGGATCATTTGAGACCAGGAGTTTGAGACCAGTATGACCAATTATAGCAACACCCTGTCTCTACATAATTTTTTTTTTTTTGAGACGGAGTCTTGCTCTGTCACCAGGCTGGAGTGCAGGGTCTCAATCTCGGCTCACCACAATCTCCGCCTCCTGGGTTCAAGCGATTCTTCCGCCTCAGCCTCCCGAGTAGCTGGGACCACAGGCACGTGCCATCACGACCGGCTAATTTTTGTATTTTTAGTGGAGACGGGGTTTCACCATGTTGGCCAGGATGGTCTTGAACTCCTGGGCTCAAATGATCCTCCAGCCTCAGCCTCCCAAACTGCTGGGATTACAGGCGTGAGCCACCACGCCAGGCCCTCTACATAAATTTTTAAAAATTAGCCGGGTGGTGGTGTGCGCCTATAGTCTGAGCTACTTGGGGGGATCCGTTTAGCTCAGGATTTTGAGGCTGCGGAGAGCTATGATCATGTCACTGCCCCCCAGCCTGGGTGTCAGAGTAAGAAACCGCCCCCCTCAAAAATAAATAAATAAATAAAAAGTTTTTTAAAATAAAAGGACCAACAATCTCACCATTTACCTGAAATAAAAGCCCTTTGCCACATGGCACCCTGGGAAAATGTGTTTAATCAGATTTGATGTTAGAAAGGAAGTTAGGACATGAACAGAAGAATTTTTAAAACTTGGGAGGGGCTCAGTGGCTCAGGCCTGTAATTCCAGCACTCTGGGAGGCCGAGGCAGGTAGATCACCTGAGGTTGGGAGTCCGAGACCAACCTGGCCAACATTGTGAAACGAAACCCCATCACTACTAAAAATACAAAATTAGCCAAGCGTGGTGGTGCGTGCCTGTAATCCCAGCTACTTGGGAGGCTGAGGCAAGTCATTGCTCAAACACAGGAGGCCGAGGTTGCAGTGAGCTGAGATCGCACCATTGCACCCCACCCTGGGCAACGAGAGTGAATCTCCATCTCAAAAAAGAAAAGAATTTTTAAAATTCAAACTAAGATATTTTTTAAATTTGGGATATTTTCTGCGATATCTGATTACCTAAAACAAGCTATTAAAATATGCCGTTTTTAAGAATTAAATTTAATAGCCCTCTAGGATCTAGGAACTATGCATTTCACAGAGACACTCTCTTGGTACTTAGTATGCAAAGAAAAGATGAGAAGATGAGAGCGTTTTCTTTGCCCACTAATTTCACTAATTTGTGTTATTGGGTGATCATGTATCCTTACTTAAGGGATTAGACACTGTTGTACCATTTTATTTCAGTGTTCCAAGAATTCCTTTGGAGATTAAAAACAAATCCTTGGAATGAGAATCCAATTTTTTTCGTCCAAAATTACTTCTTGGGACACCAGCGCAAAATATCAGAAATGAGCTAATCCCTTAAGAAAGGGATATTTGATAACTCAATAGCACAAATTAATTGTGAGAATGCTCAGGGAATCCAAATGCATTATAATTAATTTAATTCTTAAGAAATACATTGAATAATGTACGTAGTTAATCCCCATAAATGTAATCTAGCAGAGGGAAGGTGGGAGTTGGCGTTCTTGCCCTTCTTTGATCTTATAAGCCAATAATCAGCCTGAAGTTTCAGGAAGCAGCTCTAGAGTCGACACATTCATATATAAAAGATTGTATAACCGTGTAAACTATACCGCAAAAAGATAAATATCATTTTCAGCAGACAAATATATAAAAACAGGTATCAACTGATAGCTCCCACTACCCAGTGGAATAAACTCTTCTGCAATAGAATGATTACGTTCTTCTATAAAGGAAAAGAGTCACATCATAGGGAAAAGAGCTTATTTGATGAGCACATTTAAAGCTGAGTGCGTATATTGTCTCTTGCGGACTTAATGACTCATTTTATTTTTTCCCCCAGAGGTCCAGAGTTACAAAAGCGTTATATTTTAAGTTGTGAATTCCTCATTACAGAAATGTTTTATGTACTACTGCATTCAGATTAAGCTTCTCTGGTGATATCAAAAAAAATTTAGTTATCATGTCTAATTTATGATCCACTTGGCATGCTTCAGTGAGACATTTAGCAAATAAGATTGGTGGGTTGTCATCTACCTTAAGTAATATCATAGCTGCTTAGGCCATGCAGCTTTTTTTTCAAACAAAGACTGTCAACATCTCAAAGCCTTTTTATTAAACCATTAGCAGCTCAACGATAAGTGGTAAGCAGTCTAGAAAGAAAAGGGCTGTAGGTTGAAATGTGGCTCCTCTACTAAAATTAAATGCAAACAAACAAAACTCAGAAAGCCCAGTATTCATCTGGGCAAGAGCTGAGTACTCCAGGTAAGTAGCTTCACAGGCTGTGGCCAATTTGTGTGGCTTTCCCATAGAACAATAACCTCTAAGAGAACATGAACCACCATTCCATACAGTGCAATCTTCATGCCAGCTCTGTGTTGCTTTCTTCTGGATGCTAGGTGAGAAAAGTCCCCATGGATTCTAGGCGGGAAAAGCGAAGCCTTGTTTTCCATCTTACTCCCACCTCTGTCTATATGACCTCATGTCATTAAGCTAAGGTCATTGTCCCTCCATTTGTCTTCTGATGAACAGCCATTGTTCCTTTAGTACCAACGTCCTGAATGCCTGGCCTGTGTGTAGTTGCACAGATGTACAACTCACAGTCCTGTTCTGTTGCACGGGAAGTGGCCATCAGATTGAGGGAGTAATGGTAAATCATGAGAGGTTAAAAAACAATACAGAATAAAATAACCACAAAAGGCAACCACAAATGGCGACCAAAAGCCAGCAGATGACTAACCCACTGATGAGCACTTCAGACAAGAAGCTTTTATGGAGGAGGTGACTTGGAGGTGGGCAGGATGGAAGCCCGCAGAAAGGAGAAAGAGCTATTATCACGTCTGTGTGACCACGTACTACTCACGAGCAAAAAGGAAGCACTAGATTAAGCATGTTATTGCTCTCTCCTTATCTTTTATACATGTTCTCTCTTTTGTTTTCTCAAAAAGAAGGGAGAAGACAAAAATGGTATGGCCAGAGCCCGGACCAAAAGGAAACAAATGGGACAAACCCAGAACATCAGCTGTGGAAACAGATCAGCCTATGGCGGGTTCCTACTGGAAGCACCATGAGAACTCAGGCAGGGCTTCCTTATAGCATCACTCCCCACAGGAAGGGTGGTAGACCAGCAGGCTGGCTCACCACAGCACCGGGGGAAGGCAGACAGAGGACGGTTGAATGGGGAAGATGTCCTTGTAAGGCATCAGATCATTCTTCAGTCCCCTAGCCTCGGCCACATCTTTTAGACTAATTCATTGTTGATTTTCCTTCAACAAATAAGAAATGCCTACTATGTGACAAGCACAGGCCTTTCCTATTCTTTCTTTCTTTTTCTTTTTTTCTTTTTTTTTTTTTTTGAGTTGGAGTCTCACTGTGTTGCCAGGCTGGAGTGCAGTGGCGCAATCTCGGCTCACCGCAACCTCCACCTCCCAGGTTCAAGTGATTCTCCTGCCTCAGCCTCCCGAATAGCTGGTTCTACAGGCGCGCACCACCATGCCCAGCTAATTTTTGTATTTTTAGTAGAGACGGGTTTTCACCATGTTGGTCCGGAAGGTCTCAATCTCTTGATCTCGTGATCCGGCTGCCTCAGCCTCTCAAAGTGCTGGGATTACAGGTGTGAGCCACTGCGCCCAGCATTCCTATTCTTTCTTAGTTTTTTTTTTTTTCTTTTTTTTGAGATGGAGTTTCGCTTTTGTTACCTAGGCTGGAGTGCAATGGCGCGATCTCAGCTCACCGCAACCTCCGCCTCCTGGGTTCAAGCAATTCTCCTGCCTCAGCCTCCCGAGTAGCTGGGACTACAGTCATGTGTCACCACGTCTGGCTAATTTTTTGTAATTTTAGTAGAGACGGGGTTTCACCATGTTGACCAAGATGGTCTCGATCTCTTGACCTCGTTATTCACCCGCCTCGGCCTCCCAAAGTGCTGGGATTATAGGCGTGAGCCACCGCGCCCAGCCCTCTTTCTTAATTTTAATTAAAAGAGATTGTGGCTCACAGTAGAACAGGCATTAAGCCAGCAGATATAGTCCAGGCACCATGGCTCACAACTATAATCGTAGCACTTTGGGTGGCCAAGGAGGAAGGATCACTTGAGCCCAGGAGTTCGAGACCAGCTGGCACAACATGGCAAAAACCTGTCTCTACAAAAAAAGAATTTTATAAAAAATTAGTTGGGTGTGGCAGTGCATGCCTGTAGTCCCAGCTACTTGGGAGGCTGAGGCAGGAGGATCCCTTGAGCCCAAGAGTTCAAGGCTTCAGTGAGCTATGATTGTGCCACTGCACTCTAGCCTGGACAACAGAGCGAGACCCTTCCCCGCCACCTGCCAAAAAAAAAGACAGCAGATATAGTAAGTGCAGAGACAAAAGGAGAGTCCTACCATGCATTTCTTTGTCTTTTTATAGGTGCCAATTAATTTTGCTCATATATACCTTCCTTGTTTGTCAAATGGTGAAATTTATGCTTTATAATCTAGTATTTGATTGTGAACCCAAATGAAGTATTTTGGGGTTTTGGGGTCTTGGAGGGTCTTCTTTTTAGTTTGTAGGTTTTACCTTATTTTTAACTGACACATAATAATTGTACATTTTAATGGGGTACAGTGTGATGTTTCTATGCATGTATACAATGTATAATGACCAAATCAGGGTTTTAATAAGCACATCTATCATTCCAGAGGTATTTTGAATACTAATTAGCTAATTCCAAAAATACTTGGGGCTCATGTGAGATAGGAGTACTTCAGGCTTGGAGTATGAGCCTCCTCTCTATATCATCATGTGTACTTAAATCCTCAGGTTGTCTGCCTTTTACATCCACAGAAGATGTATGGTTAAATATTGTAAAAATTTCTGATCTTAGGATGCATTTAGCATGTGATACAGAGACCGCAAAGTATATGCAGCATACAGGTGCAAAATTGCACAAATGCACACATTGAAGGTAAGCGTCCCGAGTTTGTGATTTTAAGCTACTGAAGGCACAGAGCTCACTCACATTCTTCCTGCTGTGATTCATGGCTTTCACGGCAGAAAAGAATACTTTCTCTCCAGGAATCAATTATTTAATATCTTTCCAAATAAACACATCAAAAGCAAACAATAATACCTATTAGGGAAGAGATATGTAAGCCTGAGAGTTAAACATAATCCGAACTGCTTTCTTACTAAATGAACAAACAGGTTATAAAACAGAGTGCACAGCCTTAAAAAAGGAAAGAAATTCTGACATATGCTACAACATGGATAAACCTTGAGGACGTTATGCTAAGTGAGGTAAGCTAGACAAAAAGGGACAAATACTGTATGATTCCACAGATATGAGGCACTCTCATATGATTTTTAGTAATAAAAATTATGGAGACAGGGCTGGGTCGGTATGGTGGCTCACGCCTGTAATCGCAGCATTTTGGGAGGCTGAGGTGGGCAGATCACCTGAGGTCAGGAGTTCGAGATCAGCCTGACAAACATGGAGAAACCTCATCTCTACTAAAAATACAAAATTAGCTTGGTGTGGTAACACATGCCTGTAATCCGAGCTACTCAGGAGGCTGAAGCAAGAGAATTGCTTGAACCCGGGAGGCGGAGTTTCTGGTGAGCCAAGATTGCAGCATTGCACTCCAGCCTGGGCAACAAGAGTGAAACTCCATCTCAAAAAATATATAGAGAGAGAGAGAGACAGAAAGTAGTATGGTGGTTGCCAGGGGCTGGGAAAAAAGGAAAATGGGGAGTTATTGTTTAATGGGCAGAGAGTTCTGGTTTTACAAGCTCAAAGAGTTCAGGAGATGGATGGTGGTGATGATTATACAAACATATGAATATACCAATGCCACTGAAGTGTGTTAAACATGGGCTCTGAACGAAGAGACCCCCCCAAACAGGCTTTATGTAAGCAACAAGCCTGTTTATTTACCCGGGTGTGGGTGGGCTGAGTCTGAAAAGAAAGTCAGCACAGGGCAGTAGGATAGGAGATGGTTTTATAGGTTTGGGTTAGGCAGTGGAAAGTTACAGAAGTTACAGTTCAGAGCAGCTTTTGCAAGCTGGAAGGGGGTTGTAGGGTCTGGAGTCTCAAGGTTGACCAAGGTTGCCTTATCAGTTGAGGTGGGAATAAGGAACAATAGAAGAATGTCTCAAAGTTAATTAGGCACCGCAGGGGTTGATCATACTTCTCCTTTTTGTGGTTTGCCAGTTAACTTCAGACTTTCTAGTTGTAGGAACTCATCTGAAGTGTATGTGCAGGTCACAGAGGTTACCATGCAGTCCATGGTGCAGTCAGTCAGCCTAAAAGAACTTACAAAGTGTGTGCTTAAAGATAGTTAAAGTGGCTAATTTTACGTTATGCATATTTTATCACTTTTAGAAATAGAAGGCAATGGAAATGTATACAGTGAAATGATGTCATAACTGAAATTTGCCTCAAAATGTTAGAGAGAGAGGGAGTTAGGCAAAGATAAAATAAAGTTAGCCATGAGTTGCTCATTGGCAAAGCTGGGTGATGAGCACAAGAGGTTTAATTATATGCTGTTTGCTTCTCTTTTATGTGTTTGAAATGTTCCATTATTTTTTTAAGTTTAAAAAAAGGAAGCCCAGAATGTAGAACAGGATCACAATTTTGTTTTCTTTGAAAGATTATCTGCTTATGTATGCATAGAACAGGACTGCATGAGCATGCAATACTTTCTAAATGAAAATTAAATTAATTAAGACTGGGCGCAGTGGCTCATGCCTGTAATCCCAGCACTTTGGGAGGCCAAGGCAGGCCGATCATCTGAGGTCAGGAGTTCGAGACCAGCCTGACCAACATGGAGAAACCGCGTCTCTACTAAAAATACAAAATTAGCCGGGCATGGTGGCACTTGCCTGAAATCCCAGCCACTCAGGAGGCTGAGGCAGGACAATCACTTGAACCCAGGAGGTGGAGGTTGCAGTGAGCCGAGATTGAGCCACTGCACTCCAGCCTGAGTGACAGAGTGAGACTCCATCTCAAAAAAAAAAAAAAAAAAGAAAAAGAAAATTAAATTAATTAAATATTTTTTAAATATATTAAATAAAACATAATGTTTTATTTACTTAAATAAAACAATGAGTTGCTTTTTTTTTTCAAGAGTTACACAAGTCACAAAATAACACTTGGCAATTTTAGAAGCAGCAGCATGGGCTCTCATGGTCTCTGGTCCTGAACTGAAGCAGGGAGCCTTGGTTCTGGGGAGCAGTAGCAAGCAGCCTGAACCCTGGTACGCACCCAGCTGCCACTCTAGCTTCTGCCCTCCTGTGCTCCTAGAACAGATGCACACAGACACATTCTTCTGTTAGTTCCCCTTCCCCAGGTTAGATTGATGAGGGAACGCAACTAGGCCCTGGGTTGACCCCTGGGAGCAAGGCCATTCCGGGGCAATCAGTCGGGCTCTGCCCCAGGCCATCTCTTAGCAAACAGCCCAGGCACTCAGGCTGGAAAGAGCCTTGTCAACCCACCCAGGCCAGGCCTCTTTAAAAGCTACTCAAGAAGAGGCCCCAATTGCGGCTCTTTGCATTACAATCAGCCCAAGGCAGAGAGCATGAAATGGTCTCGATGTGTAAATTTTGTGTTTTACAATGAATATTGTGTACTAACATCTTATATGCATACACACTTATTTTTAGGTCTTCTGTTCTAGTATTCATGTATTCCATGAACGCTAGAATATTTTGCCTTCTACAAAATAACAATGCATACCCACTTGGTCATCCAAAAAGAATTCTAGTGTTTTTTGTTTTTGTTTTGAGACAGTCTCACCCTGTCTCCCAGGCTGGGTTGCAGTGGCAAGATCTCGGTTCACTGTAACCTCCACCTCTCGAGTCCAAGCGATTCTCCTGCCTCAGCCTCCTTAGTAGCTGGGATTACGGGCGTGCACCACTATGCCCAGCTAATTTTCAGTAGAGACAAAGTTTCACCATGTTGGCCAAGCTGGTCTTGAACCCTTGACCTCAAGTGATCCGCCCACCTTCACCTCCCAAAGTTCAGGGATTACAAGCATGAGCTACTGTGTCCGGCCCTAGGAATTCTAGGTTTTTTATGAGGCTGTATGATGATATACATCACACAGAAACCATTTCTCACAATATTGATGTGTGGTTACCTCTGAGGCATAATTCAACTAGGAAGTTGAATTACACCCATTATTTAGTGAGGAAGGACAAAATTACATTATCTTTCCTCAACACGAAAAAAAAATAAGACTATACAATAAAAGTGTTTTGGAAGCCCCATGTAAGATATTATAATTACAAAGACAACTGGAAAACCCCAAATGGAAGTTGAGCAGACACTGGCTTATGGGAAACATCAGGAATAGTCTGAGGATTGATAGTGAGTCTTGGGCTTCCAATCTCAAGTGGTGATCCAGCATGGAGAGGAAGAGAATGACCAGAGAGAGAAGTAACCATGAAGGTATTTTCCCAAAAATATTGAAAAGCATGTGTGTCTTTCTGTTTACATGTAGATTCACCTTTTTCTATCCAGGGAAGGAAGGCACGATCCCTGGTCCCCAAGGGTTGCTCTGTAGCAAGACCTGGTACAGATGCAACCGGTGCACTGTATTGGGTAAGACAGCCACAACTCATCTTTACTAGATGGCGAAACCAGCACAGGTGCACCAAAACGTCTCTTGAAGAAGGCTCCAAGTGCCTGTAATAGCTTCCTCATTTCTGTCCCTTAGCAGTCTAAGAATAGACTGGAATAGATGCACAGGTGACCTCCAAGAAATACTAGAGAAAATAGGACTTGGGAGCAGATTCTTCTGTCCCTGAATCTGTCCTTTACCAAAAATCTTACATGATCCTAAAATACGGCAAAGATATTTAGGTTAAAAGCAAAGACTTTGAAACCTGTATCACAGATTCTTTTTGCCACATTCTGATCATATTTTAACAGTTTCATTGGATTGTAAGACCTGCCTTAAATATCCCCAGGACAGATACAGTAATCAGTGTCACCTATTTTTTGTATGAGGCCAGTAGTGAATTTTCCAATCACTGACCACATTCCTATTGTTTCTGAGATGAATTCCAGCAGATACCACTTTTGGACACAGTAAGAGGCTGATTTGGGTTCCACCTTCATTCAAATGTCTACAGAGATGGGAGAAATGTTGACCAAATCACTTTACCCTTCAGGGATGAAATGTCCATCTTTGCAAAATAAAGAGGTTGGTCATTTCCAAAGTCCTTTTCAACTCCAACATTCTAGAATGATTCCATAAATAAATATTAGATGACAACTTGTCATCGTTTTAATGGTAGAAATTTGAGCCAACAATTTAGCCTACAGAGACAATGACCTGAGTGGAGAGTCAGCCCTTGAAATGAGAAATCTGCAAAACCGCCGGGAAAGACAGAACAAAAGGCCTTGACATCAAGAAGCTAAATTGAGCCTCTTTTTCCACTTTTCATTCGTCCTAGGCACTCCTTCCCCAGCTGATACGTCCACCTTCCACAAATACCCAGAAAGGAAACACATTATTTTTTCGACTATGAGCCATATGTCATTTCGCTGGATTTTCATTTTTTAATAAGCTCTCTTATCATTAAGCCTCTCTCATTTTAACTTCTTTGCATCCTTCCAACAACTGTGTAATGAGGACGCAGTAAAACCCAAGCACGTAATAAGAGCAAATTACTCCTTTTAAAAAGCTGACCTGAAGTTCTAGTTTACTAACCAAAATGACTGGAGTCGAGCATATTAGTCCTTTAACCTTTTTATTACGTATATCCATGAAAACAATTAAAGCTGGGATTTCTTTCCAGTGTATTATCATTTTCTCTTCCCCCTGGCCTTTTTCCATCATGTTTCAAAGAATTTACATGATATCCACTGCAGAGTCTCTCGCGTTTCCATTCTTTTCCCTCCTTTCCTCTTAACGACTGTCATCCTTTTAAGGTTAGCCAACCATGAGCTATCATTATACACCAGCCGTGCAGTCGGGTGGGTTACAGCAGCCGCAAAGAAGAAGAAAAAAAAGAAAGAAATGAAAGGAAAAAAAAGTTGCGGGGTGGGGGCATTTAAAGCTCCTCATAAAATTAAATCTTAGATTTAAATTCTCCCTCATATTTTATTGTCTTTTCTTTTCTTTTTCCTGTGGTAAATGGTAATTAGAGTCAATAATCTTTTGCTGAGAGAGCACCTTGTCTTCACAGTGTTTATATCATCGTCATCAAAGATCTGCCTTAAGGCCCTGGCGTGTTAATAATTTAAGGTGTGCACAGCCTAGTTATAGCAGGAAGCCTAGTTATTGAGTTTGTAAACCAGCCGATGATTTATGGCAACACCTTTCGTGAGTCATGCTCATTAAATAAAATACTTCGGTTTAATAAGGAACATGGGGTACACAGTTCTTCCCGTTACAGGGTGAGTGTGCAATTGGAGATTGTTGAGTTTGGTCGCCAGGTTCACCAGCGCTATTTTGTCTTAATTGTGTTGGCAGTCGAGGGAGGGAGGGCCATGTGTGTGTGTGTACCTCTGCACACGTATGCATAGCGAGTTGGCCTTCTTTCTCCCCGACAGGGGCTACGAGTCTAGAGCTTTCTCTCCCCTGAGAGGCTGTATCACAGAAGCCAAACCCTCTGATAGAATGTTAAATCTTTCTCTAAAAGGCTACTAATTAAGAAACCAGAAATGTTCATGGAAATAAAATTACAAGAAAAAAATCAATATACGGTTGTTAAATGTAGCCCACATTTAAGAGCCATAACCATATTTTACTGTTAAATGCTATGGTTTACTCATTAGGAATTCCTAAGCACACTGAGACAGCAAAAGGCAAACACAGCATTCTGGCCCATTTAAAAGAAAATTTGTACGCAAGGGACACTTTTTGGCTTTTTAACATTCCATATCTGAGGCTTTGGGAAAAAAAAATCTGAATCATTTAGGTGGATGTACTGTTTCCAAACAAATGTGTTCCAGTAGCCACTTACACTTCTACCATTCTGAATTAATTGATCAGAGCATGAAGTGGGCACTGAGAAAAGTGAGCAGCTACACTTGTTTTGTTTCACAGATTCCACACAAAATGAAGTTTGAGGCCAGATGTGGTGACTCATGCCTGTAATTCCAGCACTTTGGGAGGCCGTGGCTGGAGGATCGCTTGAATCCAGGAGTTCAAGACCAGCCTGGGCAACATACAAAGACCTCATCTCTACAAATAATTTTTAAAATGAGGGCTGGGTGCAGTGGCTCACACCTGTAATCCCAGGACTTTGGGAGGCTGAGGCAGGTGGATCATGAGGTCAGGAGTTCAAGACCAGCCTGACCAAGATGGTGAAAACCTGACTCTATTAAAAATACAAAAATTAGCCAGGCACGGTTGCAGGCACCTGTAACCTGCTACTTGGGAGGCTGAGGCAGGAGAATCGCTTGAACCCAGGCAGCAGAGGTTGCAGTGAGCCAAGATTGCACCATTCCACTCCAGCCTGGGCAACACAGTGATACTGTGTTTCCAGCCACTCAGGAGGCTGAGGTAGGTGGATCACTTGAGCCCAGGAGGTTAAGGCTGCGGTGAGCTGTGATCATGCCACTGCACTCCAGCCTGGCCAACAGAGTGAGATCCTATCTCAAAAAAAAAAAAAAAAATATATATATATATATATATATATATATATATATATATATATATTTGGTTGAGTTTATTGTTACATGATCTCTTGGATACCCTTAGGAAAACTTACCCCCCACCCCACCTAAAAAAAAGAGTAGGGAAAGAAAAACTGAATTCTGTTTCATATATTTGAGAAACAAAACTGCCACATTTGGGACATTTCTGAGCAATACTTAAAAATGTTCTAGGCCAGGCGCAGTGGCTCACACCTGTAATCCTAGCACTTTGGGAGGCTGAGGCCGGTGCATCACCTGAGGTCAGGAGTTTGAGACCAGCCTGGCCAACATGGTGAAATCCCATCTCTACTAAAAATACCAAAAAAAATTAGCCAGGTGTGGTGGCGCACGCCTGTAGTCCCAGCTACTCGGGAGGCCGAGGCAGGAGAATTGCTTGAACCTAGGAGGTGGAGATTGCAGTGAGCCAAGATCGTGCCATTGCACTCCAGCCTGGGCAAGGGAGACCCTGTCTCAAAAAAAAAAAAGAAGCCAGGTGCGGTGGCTCACGCCTGTAATCCCAACACTTTGGGAGGCGAGGTCAAGAGATCGAGACCATCCTGGCCAACATGGTGAAACCCCGTCTCTACTAGAAATACAAAAATTAGCTGGGCGTGGTGGCACATGCCTGTAGTCTCAGCTATTCGGGAGGCTGAGGCAGGAGAATCGCTTGAACCCAGGAGGCGGAGGTTGCAGTGAGCCGAGATCACACCACTGCACTCCAGCCTGGCGCCTGGCGACAGAACAAGACTCTGTCTAAAAAAAAAAAAAGAAAAGAAAAAAAAGTTATATAAGCAGAATCACTGAAATAAAAATCAATCACATTCATTTCATACACTAAATATAGTCAGTGATTTTTACCAGCTTTCTTTAGAAAATAAATGTATCTTCAAAGGGAGCTGCCACGGCCAGGGGATCTGCTGAGTGAGTAGGTATAATTTGTCATCTCTGTTTTACTATGGAGAAAATGGCTAATCTGAGTTTCGAATTACAGTGCTTCCTTCCCAGGAATCCTACCTGCTTTTAGTCTGGCGCTCAGTTTGCATGAACTGTTGAACTGTTGCCACTGTTTGTTGACATGGCTTCCATACTCAGAAACCCCACATGCTACTCAAGATGAGGAAGCACCTCACAGCCTGCCCTGATTTTAAATAAAGTTTTATACTTTGCTTTGATAGTATAGGATACTATGTTCTTTTTATGATGAAAGAAGAATTAGAAAATAATGCAAAAATGATGCGCAGCAAACACTTCCACTGAGCAATCTCTGCAAAATTATCCACAAACCATAGAGGTCGGTATATTTGTTGTTACGCTATGTATCAGAAATGACCCAGTGTCCAGGCAGGGCACGGTGGCTCATGCCTGTAATCCCAGCACTTTGGGAGGCCAAGGCAGGTGGATCACCTGAGGTCAGGAGTTCGAGACAAGCCTGGCCAACATAGTGAAACCTGTCTCTCCTAAAAATACACAAAAATTAGCCAAGCATTGTGGTGGGCGCCTGGAGGCTGAAGCAGGAGAATCGCTTGAACCTGGGAGGTAGAGGCTGCAGTGAGCCAAGATGGCACCATTGCACTCCATCCTAGGCAACAAGAGAAAATTGTGTCTCAAAAAAAAAAAAAAAAGAAGAAAACAGCATGACCCAGTTTCCCAAGTATGGTCCATTTTATCCAACCTCAAATTTTTTATTTTATTTTACTTATTTATTTATTTTTATTGTTCCCTAGGGGACAGGGCTACCCCATAGGCAAGGTGCCCAGAGCAGCAAAGCCTCAAAATATTAAAAAGTACTTACCTTACTCATTTCTAAGACCTATTATATTCCTTCCTGCACAGAAATCTTGTATAGAGAAGTCATTTCACATTGAAGCACTTTATTCAAAATATTTTAGGCTGGGCGCTGTGGCTCACGTCTGTAATCCTAGCACTTTGGGAGGCCGAGGCAGGTGGATCACAAGGTCAGGAGTTTGAGACCAGCCTGGCCAACATGATGAAACCCTGTCTCTACTAAAGATACAAAAAATTAGCTGGGCGTGGTGGCATGCGCCTGTAGTTGCAGCTACTCGGGTGGCTGAGACAGGAGAATCGCTTGAACCCGGGAGGCGGAGGTTGCAGTGAGCCAAGATTGTGCCATTGTACTCCAGCCTGGACAACAAAAAGGAGACTCCATCTCAAAAAAAAAAAAAAATCAAACTCTAAGTGCCCTTGTGGGCATTTTAATAAGCAACATTTATAAGACAAATCAGACTGTAAGCTTCTAGCAGACCAAGAATAGGTACACGTATTAGTTTCTATATCATATGTAACAGTGTCATATAGTTAAGTTCTTACTAAATGGTGATTGTACTCACAGGTCCTATGCGATTATTTCATGCCTCCTTAGGTTTGGCAATGCTTTCCTTTCCTGTAATGACCTACAGATCTGGCTTGCACATGATTTTTACAATTTCAGCTTTGATTTCAGAAATGTTATGTGTTGAAGAATTAAATAGCTACAAGTCCATAATAAAATCTGTGCCTGTGTGTTTGTGTGTAAGCTCTCGTAAACTTGCTTTAAGACCAGGAGACTGAGGCCCTTGAGATTTTAGTAAATATATCCAGGGTCATGTAATTGTTGGTTACTTTGGTTCATCTAATAATGAAAACATAACTATCATTCTTTGTGTTCTTACAATACTTTTCCTTTCAGGGTCTCGGAGCTCTTTCCCAAGAGTGTTTCACAGCTGCTTGTTTGCCCTCAGCCTCAGTGGAGAAGCAGATCCCTGCAAGTAAACAGCTCCATCCCCACGGTGCCTGTAACAATTCACAACACGTGCAGTTCCTAAACCCCACTCTGAGGAAGGCCCTTAAAATAAAGCCCCTCCCATGTAACTCGCCCGCAGTAGAATCTAAGATGAGTCTCTGTCGCCATCAGTTTCACTGTAGGGTAAATTTTTGAGTTCCTGGAAACATCTCCTCATTTTCTGTTCTTGCAGTTCCATGAATAAGTATCCCAAAATAAGGGCAAAACATGAGCATTTTGAAAACATTTGTTTTCCAACCTGCCGGCTGCATTTTCCACCAAGGCATTGGACACGCACTGGGCCTGAGCCCGCACATTCTCCACAGGCCAATTGACGTCAGTGGGAGCTTGGCCTTCTCGAAGACAGAGGCACAGATAGTATTTGCAAAGTCAGCTTTGCAAAATTCAGCTTTTTTCCCCTTTGCTGCAGATAGAATGATAAGGCTGGGACCCGCAGAGATAACGTTTTCACAAGGGGTTCCCTGGCTGGACTCTCCTACCAAATTCGAGGAAATCAGTCTTTAAGAAAACCGGATGAGCCACTCATAATGGCCTGTCCACCACACCTGTCTGATAGCATCTCAGCTACTCCCTTCAAAGACAACAGCGGGGTAGCAATTTTTTAAAATGCCTCTGTTACAATACAGGGTATTTTCCTCACTGCACCCAAATGTCAGCAGAATGGAAAACACACTGTTTACGCCGACCCAAGGATAAATATTTACGAGCCAGCAAATACAAACCCTGTCAAAGTCGACTGGTCAACAAGCCATCTTCTAGGAGAGGGACCCATTTTGTGAAGGGTGTGTACTTTCTGACGTCAGCCATTTTGCAAGGGGACATTTGGGGACACTATTGTCAAAAAGAATCCTCCGTTTCACGGGCTACGTAGCAGCAACTGCCATACCAAATATCTTTTCTGCCATTCCTGAATCTCAGACAGAGACTTCTCTCTCCAGAAATAAAATCAAAGAGAGTCTAGGAGGGAAAAAACAGGCAGTGGTGGAGAGATAAAATCTTTCAAATGTTGCATTCGGGAGTTTTTCTCTTTTCCTCCCTTTACTTTGTGTTTGGACAGTGACTGCCATCGTCGGCAGTCCCCTCAGCCACCCTGAATGTATAGCTTCCTTCAGTGCCCCAGGGCCAGAAGAGATTTCTTTACTGGAGATGCAATCAGCCCTAACCAATCAGTAAGAAGGGTTAATCAGCTGATCGATTGGTCCCTGAGCTGCCGGGACCTGGCTCCTCTCTGACTGGCTCTAGCCTGGCCTTGGGGTAAGAGGTTGGGAACTTTTAATTATCCACAGCAGCCACTGCTCTGATTGAATGGTCAATGGGTTTACTACTGAGGCGGCGCTGCTTGAATAATAATAGAAAACAATGTGAACGCCGGCCAGTGCAAACAGAGGGCCAGAAAAGGCACTTGGTTATGTAGAATGCACGTTAAGACGAGTTAATTGCCTGGCAGAAACCAAATTTCAAAGGTCTGAAAGGTGTTTTATCGAAGCAGCGGGGTAGATGCTGGGGGAGGCAGCAGAGGGATCAAGTTTTTTTCTTCTGTGACTCTTGGGTCTGTGACCATAGCTGGCTACACAGTGTTGCCCCAGGACAAAAGATAACTCGCTTACCCCAGTGGTTAAAAAATGATCACTGGAGGAAATTTGTATTTGGACATTTGCAGGCACTGTCAGGGCTTAATTATTTTTCTTTGTAAACTTCCTTGAAAAATAATCATTCCCTAGTTCCACTCTGTAAGATGTGCTCATGCGGTGGAGAGGTTGGGTGGCATAATTAAATCATGCCAAAAAATATAGCGTTGACATCCAAAGGTTTTTCCAAGCTTTGCTCGACTGAGTGTTGTAGAGATCTTTCCACTTCACACTGCCCAAGCAGAATAAATCATCAACCCAATAACTCACTATATAATATGCTGATCTTTCCTTTCCCTGGTAAAACAGCTCACTCATAGTGGTTCCTTCTTCCCTTGAAGATAAAAACCAACAAGTGCCTCAGAATAAAAACGTTATCTGTGTTCAAGTCCTCTGAGAGTGTCACATTGGAGGCAAATGCCCCAAAAGGGCAAAATAACCAGCCAACAGTTACTCTATGTCCTGGCAGCGGGGTTAGCAAAAGATGTAAGCAATTTCATAGAGCTGCTGAAAAGGAAAAAATAAAGAACAGTTCATTTGGCACAGAGACCCATGTTTGGAGGGGTGGTGGGATAAGGCAACTAGACTCCTCTGGACGGTGTCCCCTGGAATCCTGGTCAAGATTTCCAAATTATCAGACATCAGAAATCACCCTATTTCAGCAGATTCCACATTAAAAATGTGCCTTTCTCCAGTGATCTCACATAAACATGAGAGCTTATCAGGCTCTGCTGGAGTCATTACTATTTATATTACCATACCCTGGCTGTGTGCAGTCAATTCATAATTGTCCAGTTTTTCTAATTAATCACAAAAGATTTTTGTTTTGCCTGCAGCTAGTTCTGGGGTGACTCACGACGGCAAGCCAAAGCTCATACATCAAACACAGGCCCTCTCTCACTCCAGCCTTCTGCTGGGGAAGGCTGCTCTGCGCCTCTAGACCAAAGAGGTGCACACTGGGCATGTGCGGCCCCGGGCGCAGGAGAAGCCGGAGATCTGTCCTCTACTGCGTGACTTGTTATTTTTATCTGATGCTTGCATTCTCGGGCCAGATCAGATCCAAAGAGCACGGCCAGGTTTCTAAATTCAGAGCCCTGCTGCTCTGGTTCCTGTTCCTCCCTCTCTTCTGTCTTCCTCCTCGTCGTCTTTTATCACATTGTTTAAGACTGTAGTGCTTCCAAGAGAGAGACTGGGACATCATTTTTTATATTCTTCAGTCCTTTCAATGGTGACCTTTTACAGAGGCAACAAAAAAGAATGTCACCAGAAGAAGGAGGGAAGAAAGCACAGCTTCTGCATTTTATTCCACCAAATCCACATCAAGGAAGGGCAGGAGGAAGTATCCAGATGATGTGCAGTTTATCCTACTGAAAGGTGTTTCAGCAGGTGACCCATTGGAAACGCGTCTGGTGCAGATAACCTCTAGGATCGCTAGGAAGGGGCCCAGGGCCACCGCTGGCCTGAGTCACAGCAGCCAAGTTTGCTTATAGAAATGATCAGAGGGTCAACTGGGACGAGGCAGGCACACACTGGCCTGTGTAACCTGCATTGCATGTGAGGAATTTCAAGTCGAGATCAATCTGTCTGGAAGATCTCGATTGATCATATTCAGTCTGCGTCGGCGTTGGCACAGGGTCAGCACAGTGATAAGAGAAAGCCTGGCACTTGTTCTATGAAATCTTCAGGACTCAAGCAGATGCTTTGGAACTGTCAGATGACTCCTAGTTGCTGATTTTGTATATCCATTAATTTTGCAGGCCTCATATACTTATGACTTTTCTTGATATGTCCTGATAGTAGATATAGTCCATACAGCACCAGACATGCACATTTCCTTGTGTAAGACACTGTTTGCAAGGCCACAATGCTCCCACCTGCCCATCTCCCCAAACCCCACTTGTCCTTTAGGTCTAACTAGATAGCACCTCTGCTGAGAAGTCAGTCTCCCCCGACCACTCACCCCCTATCCCCAGCCACCTGTTCCCGCCACCTGTGAGATGCATCTTTTCTGCACTCCCGTCAGAGCCGATGCTGCCTCTGTCATAGCACACGTCACAGGCTGTTGAAATTGCTTTGATACCTGCCTGGTTCCCTGAATGGCTGTGAGCCCTGTAAGAGGAGGGATCATGGTGCTCATCCTAAGCTCGGCCCATGATTCCACGTGTGGCTCCAGGAGGGAAATGCCTCTGAGCAGAAGAGATTCATCATTGGATGGGAAGGTCATAGTGAGTGTGAAGGAGAACGATAATAAAACATAGCTTTCTAGACTTTTTCCCCCAGTTATTTACCTTCCTAGGGTTACCTTCACCTGCCCATCCCCTCACTGGTGCCCTATTCTGTTAACTCCAGAGAATTAAGTCTCCCACGCCAGCCTGCCAGCCCCTGCATTCTTTAGTTCATTTTGAATCATAATAACAATAAAAATGTAGAATGCTCTTATTGTCTCCTGGTTAGGGAGAACCAAACATACCTGGATTTGTGTTTTGGCTCTTGACTTTCTCCCTTTCTGCAACCTATTTGCATATATGAGGAGTGGGGGTGGGGATGGGGGACATCAAAGGGACAGCTGCTTATTTGAGCTAATTAGTCTATTTTTCATTCTTTCCAAAAACACTGGGGAAGGGGAATTCCAGATAGTACTCGGATCTCTGTGAGGCAAATTTGTTTTTTTACACTGGGAGGCCTGGATTTTTTTTTTAACACAATGACTTCACCATTAACAAAAAACTGAGATCACCAGCTCTTGGATTTCATATTAATTCACATATTTTTATTGAGCACTTGCTGTGTTTTGGCACACATTGAGGGCTCCGGGAAGCCAGCACAGGTGTGACCCCTACTTTTATTTATAAGCAAACATCAAGCTTGTTAGTCTTCTGGGGAGACAAACCTCCACAAGCTATTACAAGCCTAGAAAGGTAGATAACTTGGTGTCATGGAAGGATATTCACGCACAGTGAAATCTTGCAATGGAAGGCACCCCCATGGTCTGAGGAGGGTGCATCCCACAAAACCTACACGAAGTTCCCTACTCGTGAAGGATGACAAGGCTAGAAGTGCTCCGAGCAGATGGAAATGAGTGAGCTAGGCTCCCTTCCCAGGGAGGAGGGAAATGTCCACAGCTGGGGCACGGAAAAGAAATGGAAGCTCAGCTCCCCCAGTCACTGAGATCTCCATAGGGAGCGCCTTGTACACCATAGGAAAAAGTTCAATCATGTCCCAGGGACACTGGGGAAGCTCTAAAGATGGGTTTTAAACAGGTACATTCAAGATTCAGATTTCTGCTGTCCACAAGGCTCTCTGGTTGGGGTGTGGAGGTCCCAGAGAGCCAAGATGGGGATCGGGGAGTAATTAGGCAGCCCCTGCAGAGGTCTGGTGAGAAATCACGGCAACCTGGATGGGAGTGGCCACTGTGGGGATGGAGGGACCTGGGCAGGTTTTCCGTGGTGATGGAGGGACGTGTCGGGTTTTCCATGGAGATGGAGGGACGTGGCGGGTTTTCCGTCGGGATGGAGGGACGTGGCGAGTTTTCTGTGGGGATGGAGGGACATGGGCAGGTTTTCGAGTTATTCAGAAGGAGTTAAGAGAAGACAAAAGAAACATGAATGGTGGAACTCTCCTGAAGTACAACTAAGATTTGTTTCTTCAACAGTTCAAGTGTTCAACTCTGCTTTGTCTAGTGACTTTAAGCCCAAGAAACTGAAACTTAATGCGTTGGGAAAAGTAAGTTAGGGGTGAAACTGAGGCAGTCACTACTGCTGACCGAAACAAGGCCCAGCTGAGGACATTTCCGTTTTCTTTTCTTTTCTTTTTTTTAAGACAGGGACGCCCTTTCACTAGGCTGGAGTGCAGTGGTGTGATCTCTGCTCACCGCAACCTCTGCCTCCCGGGTTCAAGTGATTCTCCTGCCTCAGCCTCCTGAGTAGCTGGGACTACAGGCGTGCACCACCACGCCCAGCTAACTTTTGTATTTTTAGTAGAGTCGGGGTTTCACTACGTTGGCCAAGCTGGTCTCGCTGCCTTTACCTGATGATCCACCTGCCTTGGCCTCTCAAAGTGCTGAGATTACAGGCGTGAGCCACCCCACCCAGCTTGTTTTTCTTACCTCTCTCTCTTTCTCTCTCTTGCACACTCGCACATTCACACCTATTTGGAGCCAAAAGAGACCTTATGCAGCAATCCGATTCACTTTATAATACTGACCTACATCCATCCCACCTCTTATCCAAATACAGGAGAGTTCCGCTCCCCACACCACACACAATTCACTCGTCATTCTGGTCCAGGAGGTACGTGAGGGGCCATGTATAAGCCCATTCTCTTCTCCAGACTTAAGTTTCTCCCTTGTTACACTGGAGAAGAGTAGAAATCATCTTTATTCAATTCTTTGCAAGTGGCATGAGTAGTGATCAGATAAACCAAATTGAACTCCGAAGCCAATCCCCTAAAACCACAGAAAATTCTTCTCTAAGAGTGATTCTGAGTTCCAGCCTCCTCCACCCTCCCCACCCCACTCCCTCCTAGTGACAGCAACGATAAACATTTGGATCAGGAAGTTACTGACTTCAGAGAATTGTTACCGATACCCTCAGAATATAGTCACCCAGAAAGAGAATTTTAAATCTATTTGAAAATTCTTGAAGTAAAATTATATTATCTGAGACTAAAAGTAAGTTAGGAATTTAAAAATATTGACCGCAAGGGCATTTCATATCAGTAACAATGCTAGGCACAGTTAAGTATCTTATCAAGTTTCTAGTTGCATTTTTCCCCTTATTTGTAATATCCTAGATAGCCAATTTTTCCTTCCCTGGGAAAGGATTGTGAATTCTTAATATAAGCCTTTTTTTTTCTAATAAAGAATAGCTACACAAGTGGCTTTAAATTCTCTAATGCTCATATAACAGGGATCTTGATGCTAAAAACAGGCGCTCTCCCAGCTAGCTGCATAAGAGTAAATTCCCTTCCTACCTGTCTTGAAGGAGTTTTGAAAAACGAAAGAGGATAGCTTCATATTTAAAACTACCATTTGTAATTTAAAAAAAAATCTCTGGCCGGGTGCAGTGGCTCACCCCTGTAATCCTAGCACTGTGGGAGGCCAAGGCGGGCAGACCACCTGAAGTCAGGAGTTCAAGACCAGCCTGGCCAACATGGCAAAAACCTCTCTCTACCAAAAATACAAAAATTAGTTAGGAGTGGTGATATGCACCTGTAATTCCAGCTCCTTGGGAGGCTAAGGCAGGGAGAATTGCTTGCACCAGAGAGGCAGAGGTTGCAGTGAGCTGAGATTGCGCCATTGCACTCCAGCCTAAGTGACAGAGCAAGACTCTGTCTCAAAAAAAAAAAAAATCTGTGTAAGTGAAAGACTCCTAAACCCAATCCATCTCTTTCTTCATTTAACTGAGATTTTGTATACAGAATAACAAAATTCCAAGTCAACAAAAAGATGGGCATGGCATCTTAGAGCCTATCGAAAAAGGATTTGAACTCTAACATGGACAAAAACACAAGGCCCTTCAAGCAGTTGATAGAGAAGAATCCCCTCAGCGTCATTCCTGGGCATCGGATTAAATATTGAAAAGTAAGAAAGGATAGGCCAGGCATGTGGCTCACACCTGTAATCCCAGCACTTTGGGAGGCCAAGGCGGGTGGATCACTCAAGGTCTGGAATTTGAGACCAGCCTGGCCAACATGATGAAACCCCATCTCTACTAAAAATACAAAATTAGCCAGGTATGGTGGTCTATCACTGCAACCGCAACTACTCAGGAGGCTGAAACAGGAGAATCCCTTGAAACTGGGAGGCGGAGGCTGCAGTGAGCCTAGATCATACTATGGCACTCCAGCCTGGGAAACAAGAATGAAACTCCATCTCAAAAAAAAAAAGAGAGAGAGAAAGAAAGAAAGAAAGGATATAGGAAAACACTGGGGATTTGATTAGAGAGATGTTTTTGTAGGAACAAAGGAGTTCCTCTTTTCCAATCATTAAAAGCATTCTTTATTTTCCGTTTTTAACCCATGCTTCCAATTCTACCTCTTACCCAGGAATCTGCTCCCAGCTTCTTCTCCACACATGGGAACCTGATCTGGAAAGAGGCCTTCTGGAGAAACCTCACTTGTGCTGATTGGAGAAAGCCCTGGGAAGCCTCAAGCACAGTCCCTGGTCTGGACCGTGTACTTGAGCACATGGCAGCTGCGCTCTCCTAAATCCTGGGCTATGGATGCTGTTATCCCAAAGTGTTGACTGGGTTTACAGGCGAGAGCCACCCCACCTGGCCCCTGTGGCTTTCTAGGAGTGCTGGAATGGCTAAGCAATGCCACTTAGCTGAGGTGAAGGAAGGCGTTGACTTCCCATCCTACCTCCTCTTTCCACTTTGTTGCCATTCCTTTTTTCATTTTTACTTCCAGATTTTCAGTCAAAGGAAAACGATGCTTTCATGGATGTAAGCATTTGGACTCAAAATAAAACCCTAAAGACAAAAGCAACCTTCGAACACTTGCCCTTCCATGAGTTGTTTTCTACAGGATAGAAATTATAACTACAACTCAAATTAAAAAAAAAAATGCACAGCATCTCATTGAAAGGCTCACCTCTCCTACAACTTTTGAAGAGTTGCGGATGAGTCAGGGTAAGGCGGGAACCTGAAAACTCAAGTCGCTTTAATTCAGATTCTGTGACTTTTCATCCTTTAGCTAAAGCTGCAATTACAGAGAAGGTTCTCAATCACCAGTATTCTGGAAGTGAGTCATCAGATGAACTGGGAATGAAGCTATTACTGAGTGTCTGCTCTTCAGAGACAGAGAGGAGTGGACTGAGGTGGCGTTTCTCTGATTTATAAGCATTAAATCAGATGAGGATAATGGCAAATATCCCTAGCTTTCTTATAACACAATATGAACAGCAATCATTCTCCAATACCTTAGAGGAGTAGCTCACAACACGCAGGTAATATAAGCAGCAGGAAAGGAGGTTGAAAGTGACTTTCTGTCATCCCAGCATTAGTGGAACGGTAAGATGAATGTTGCGTCTTGAAATGCCTCGCATTTTTTTGCCTGCTATTATTAACCTTGCATGCTTCTAAGCAGCACGGGGTCCTGGAGAAAAAGGTTATAACAAGTGGATATTTGAGGGCAGAGATTGCTATCAAAGGTAAGCTGAATTGTATTTGCTTCCTTTAACCTTCCTTTGTGCTTGCCACCCACTATTTTGATGCAGCAGCTCCTTCCAGTTAGAAAGGCTTCACAAATGCTGCAGCTAAATGGAGCTGGGTTCAGCGCACTGTTGGATTCAAATAAGGTTCCTTGAGTAACTAAACCTTCGCTCCTCCAAGACAATGGGACAGTGCCCATCAGAGAACTGCTGATGGGCGTGTCCTCAATGCCAACTGCAAACATCCTAAGGGACTTTGTGTTTTATAGCATCTTCTCTCTCCTGCTATGGATCCTCTACTCTGATTTTTCTTTTTATCAGGCTAAAGAGGATATATTTTATCACAATGGCTTTATATCCAATGTGTACAGGCCAACACAAATAAGGGTATTACAAGTTAAAGAACTGTACCTCAGGCACCATTTTATTAGAACTAGTGTTCACATCAAACAATACATCCTAAGTACTTTATATTAAGCGTGGACAAATCATTTGCCCGAGGATTAGGTGTTGTGCCATTGAAACGTAATCTTGCTGTTGATTTTTTTCTTAACTGCCAAACCAAACATGGTCAAAGAAGTAACTCTAAAAGCTGCAACAGGAGCAATCTTAGCCTACATTTCAAGCATAAAATAAAAACGGAAGCTGAAACTAGTGTAACACAGCAATATAAATTGCAGTTTCACCCCACTGCACACCTCTCCGTGGTGTCTAATATATGTGACTAAGTTTGCTTTGATTATCAGAGTATACCAATTACAGTGCATTCTCAAAGCATATAAAAGAGATTATATACACTTAGCATTATAAAGAAAGCGGTGCCCCGTAGAAGCCTAGCAAGACCTCCTGAATTCCCATCAATGTGGCATGTTGTCAAATAATCTGCTTGGCCTTTCTTCTCGGCTATCCCATCCCTAAAGGCGACAGAATGAAGGGGAAGTCCTAGCGTGCAGTACCACTGTGGCAGGTGATTTTACTCTCTCAGGCCAGGTCCCTATTCTCCAAGACACTGGAAAAATAATTTGCAAATAGTCATCAGAGATTTGTTACATTATGGTTTCTGAAGTTTTACGCAATGGGATTTGTCTTATAGGCAAAGACATTTTTTAAAAGAAAAGTCCAAATAAAACATCCTATTACATTAAATCCTTGCCTTATTCCAAATTCTATAAATAGAGATTTGCCAAGTGAAGAGGACAGATACATCAATGTAATATGGTGGTTAAGAATGGAGTCAGAGCCGAGTGCAGAGCTCACACCTGTAATCCCAACACTTTGGGAGGCCAAGGCAGGTGGATCATAAGCCCAGGAATTCAAGACCAGCCTGGGCAATGTGGTGAAGCCCCACCACTATCCCCCAAATATACAAAAATTAACTGGATGTAGAGATGTTGCCTGTAGTCCCGGCTACTTGGGAGGCTGAAATGGGAGGATCGCTTGAGCCTGGGAGATCAAGGCTGCAATAAGCTATGATTGCATCACTACACTCCAGCCAGGCAATAGAGCAAGACCCAGAAGAAAGAAAAAAAGAGAAAGAAGGAAAGAAAGAGAGAGAAAGAAAGAAAGAAAGAAAGAAAGAAAGAAAGAAAGAAAAAAGAGAGAGAGAAAGAAAAAGAAAGACAGAGGAAGGAAGGAAGGAAGGGAGGGAGGAAGGAAGAAAAGGAGAAAGAAAGAAAGAGAGAGAGAAAGAAAGGAAAGAAGGAAGGAAGGAAAAGAGAAAAAAGAAAAGAAAAAGGAAAGAAGGAAAGAAGGAAAAGAGAAAACGGAAAAAAAGAAAAGAAAGAAAGAAAGAGAGGGAGGGAGGGAGGGAGGAAAAGGGGGAGGGAGAGAAGGAGGGAGGGAGGGAGGAAGAAGGAAGGAAGGAAGGAAGGAAGGAAGACAGGAAGGAAGGAAGGAGCTGGACTTCCTGAGTTTGCATCTTTATTCTGCCATCTATGCTATTTAATCTTGAGTAATTTACTTAACTTCTCTGGGCCTCAGCTTCTTACAAGATGAGAATAATAATAATAATATCTGTCTGCTTGGTGTCTGTGAATATTAAACGAGATCACCAATAGGAATTACTCTTAGCTTTCTTTCCCCACTCTCTAGTGCTGTATTCTGCAGGGAGAGTCCCCGCATCCTGCCTTCAGCTCTCTCTGTGCCACCCAGACTGGTTTTCTATCACGGCAGAAATACACTGTGCAAGGAGAACTCTGGTCAGAGGAGAGAGTACTTGAGCTGTCAGGGCCTCTTCATACACACTCTGTGACCCTGATAAGGCTGGTTAACTTAAAGTCTCAATAACTTTTCCTCCAGTCTAACTGTAATGCAGATGCTTCTTTCTGAATCTGTTTGCTAAAACCATGCCACCTGCACAGGTGTGCCAAGCAGGAACATGGGAAATGTCATGCTGGCATCGACAGTGGACCCTCTGTAGATGTAGGGTGCAGAAACAATATGCCAATTATTGGATATCAACTGTACTGGAAAATTGTTAAGGGTCACAAATAGTCAAACAGAATACTTGGGTAAGTTACTAATGCTTGATTGGATTTATTAACTCCTGTAACCAAACCTCTATTGATCACCTCATTCATGGCAGGCATGGTTCTTGGGACCAGGGTTACAAAGCCTGAGGAACTGAATGAGTAGAGTCACTCGATCATTTATTCACTCATTTGTTCACATGTGCCTTTATGTAACTGGTGTTTGTGTCTAGCGTGTATGTGTTTATGTGCCACTCCCTGTGTGAGACACACCAGTAAGCGAGACAGAGATACCATTGTGTCCCTGGGGACATACCAGTGAGCAAGACAGATGCAGTCCCTGAGTTTCCAGAACTTAAACAATTTTACAAGAAAAAAACAACCCCATCAAAAAGTGGGCAAAGGATATGAACAGACACTTCTCAAAAGAAGACATTTATGCAGCCAACAAACCTATGAAAAAATGCTCATCATCACTGATCGTTAGAGAAATGCAAATCAAAACCACATTGAGATACCATCTCATGCCAGTTAGAATGGCAATCATTAAAAAATCTAGAGACAACAGATGCTGGAAAGGATGTGGAGAAATAGGAACACTTTTACACTTTGGTGTGAGAGTAAATTAGTTCAAACATTGTGGAAGACAGTGCGGCAATTCCTCAAGGATCTGGAACTAGAAATACCATTTGACCCAGCAATCCCATTACTGGTTATATACCCAAAGGATTATAAAACATTCAATTATAAAGACACAGGCACACTGTTTACAATAGCAAACACTTGGAACCAACCCAAAGGCCCATCAATAATAGACTGGATAAAGAAAATGTGGCACATATACACTGTGGAAAACTATGCAGCCTTTAAAAAGGATGAGTTCATGTCCTTTGCAGGGACATGGATGAAGCTGGAAACCATCATTCTCGGCAAACTGACACAAGAACAGAAAACCAAACACTGCATGTTCTCACTCATAGGTGGGTACTGAACAATGAGAACACATGCACACAGGGAAGGGAACATCACACACCGGGCCTCTCGGGAGGTGGGGGGACTAGGGGAGGGATAGCAGGGGTTTCGGGGGATTGGGGAGGGATAGCATTAGGAGAAACACCTAATGTAGATGACGGGGGGATGGATGCCGCAAACCACCATGACGGGTGTACGCCTATGTAACAAACCTGTATGTTCTGCATATGTACCCCAGAACTTAAAGTATAATTTTAAAAAAGAGTTTCTCAAAATAACCCACACCTTGTATATACTCAGTAAATACTTACTGCCTGAGAAATTACAGAAGTCTCTTTTGTCAGCAATACCCAGCACTCCTGTGGGTCTTTACCCCAGTCACAAACCACAGCAGTTCAGCATGATCAAAACACAGGCCGCCTTCACGATCTCCTGCCGAGGGGCTGGTTCTCAGGTCCTCTTTGCAATATCTGATTAAACATACAAAGGGCAGGGCTTCTTGTTTCAGAGATCCTGGAGGCACGCAGAAATCGATGAAGAAGGTGGGCAGCCTCTGTGAGTCCAGGCTTCCCGAGTATGTCTCTGTCACTGAAAAGAAAAGGAAGTATGTGAAAACAGAGCAAGGGGCGCTTCTTTCCCACAGAATTGCCCACAAAACAACAGCGGTGGTAGTTGTTGCGGATCAGATCTGCATGCTCCTGCTCCTGACTCACCTGCTGAGGAACAAGTCAGTCAGGAGGCCGCGCAGCAGCCATGGCTTTTAAGGATACCGGAAAAACACCTGTGGAGAGGAAGGTGGCAATTCACCAACTTCGAATCACTCTAAGGAGCCGCAACGTAAAATCCCTGGAGAAGGTGTGTGGTGAGTTGATCAGAGGAGCAAAGGGAAAGAATCTCAAAGTGAAAGGACCAGTTTGGATGCCTACCAACACTTTGAGAATCACTACAAGAAAAACCCCTCGTGGTGAAGGTTCTAAGACATGGGATCGTTTCCGTATGAGAATCCACAAGCGACTCATTGACTTGCACAGTCCTTCTGAGATTGTTAAGTAGATTACTTCCATCGGTATTGAGCTGGGAGTTGAGGTGGAAGTCACCATTGCAGATGCTTAAGTCAGCTATTTTAATAAATGGATTACCAGTAGTTAAAAAAAAAAAAAGAGACAGAGACAAATGCCATCATCTGTCTATTTTCCTGAATAAATAAAATTTAGAAAAGTCAGATGGGCCAAGCACAGTGTCTCACACCTGGAATCCCAGCACTTTGAGAGGCCGAGGCGGGCGGAGCCTTCTGAGGTTAGGAGTTTGAGACCAGCCTGGCCAACATGGTAAAACCCTGTCTCCACTAAAAATACAAAAAAATTATCTGGACATAGTGGACACCTGTAATCTCAACTACTTGGGAGGCTGAGGCAGGAGAATTGCTTGGACCCAGGAGGCGGAGGTTGCAGTGAGCCAAGATTGTGCCACTGCATTCCAGCCTGGGCAACAAGAGCAAAACTCCATCTCAAAGAAAAAAAAAAAGAAAAGTTAGATGGTTTGGTGGGGTAAGACAAGTGGAGTGGAGTAAGGGATGTTCTTCCTTCTAAGGGTTAGTGTGGGAAAGTTCCAGAATGCTGGGGTCCTCTTTTCTGCATGGATAATTGCCTTGTCACTCCAGGTGAGTCACTTACTCCCGGTGCCCCCATTTCAATCTGGGGTGAATTTAGGAGACTTCTCACCATGCTCACCACAAGCTTCTCACCAGCTCCGTGGCATTTAGGACAGAAGAACTTGCACACATTTTTATGCACCACAGTGAGTTATATTTGTCTTCAAGAACACTTCATTCTATTTTAATTTAATAATTTCTTAAGATACAATCTCACTATGTCACCCAGGCTGGAGTGCAGTGGCATGATCTCAGCTCACTGCAACCTCTGCCTCCCGGGCTCAAAAGATCCTCTCTCTTCAGCCTTCCAGGTAGCTGGGATCACAGCTACACCACACCGTCCTAAATTATTTTTTTGTTTGTTTGTTTAACGATGGGTTTTTGCCATGTTGTCCAGGCTGGTCTTGAGAGCCACTGGGCTCAAGCCATCCACCCACCTCAGCCTCCCAAAACTGTTGGGATTATAAGTACCCAGCCTCCATCATTCTATTTGGGAAAAAAAAAAAAAAGGGCTGGGCATGGTGACATGTGCCTGTAGTCCCAGCTACTCAAAAGGCTGTGGCTAGAGGATCGCTTGGGTCCAGGCGTTCTGGGCTGTAGTGTGCTATGCCAATCCAGTGTCGGCACTAAGTTCAGCATCAATATGGTGACCTCCTGGGAGTAGCGGACCACCAGGTTGCCTAAGGAGGGATAACAGAACAGGTCAAAACTCCCGTGCTGATCAGCAGTGGTATTGCACCTGTGAATAGCCACTGTACTCCAGCCTGGACAACATAGGGAGACCCTGTCTCTTAAAAAAAAAAAAAAAGCTTCTAAACTAAGATATACGGCAGTAGTCACGGTTTTTATTTACCCCGTAGCATTATACATTTATTCTAAATGGGTAACTAATTTCTTTCAAACCCAGTTTTCCATGTGTTTTGGAGTAGTAGTTGCAAAACAAAAGCATTTATCTGTTTGGAGGCCAAGGCGAGAGGATTGCTTGAATCCAGGAGTTCAAGACTAGCCTGCATCACATAGTGATACCTTGTCTCTACAAAAAATCAAAAAATTAGCCAGGTGTGGTGGTGTGCACCTATAGTCCTAGGTACTCAGGAGGCCAAGGGAGGAGGATTGATTGAGGTAAGGAGGTCGAGGCTGAAGTGAGCTATGTTCACACCACTGCACTGCAGCCTGGGCAACAGGGTAAGACTTTGTGTCACACACACACAAACACACACACCCCTAGAAGCATTTATTTATCTGACGAATATTCCTATCATTAGTAAATTAATGCCTCTACTTGGTACTCTAAAGGAATCAGTAAATCTTTAAGTATTTGAAATTTTATTAATCTAAATAAAAACCAGAAATATTTTAGACTTCTTTGCAAATGCAAAATCTTACCTACCACCCTGTCCACAAACTTCCTCAGTACAGCTCTTGACGTTTTAACATAGAAAACATCTGTTATTCTCAACCTGAGTTCTCCAACTATTTTCTACAAGAGAAATATTATGACAATTAACATTCCATAATGTTTTCCTTCTATACAGATAAGAGAGTTTTCTAGTATTCATCTCCCATGGAGTTCCCTCTAAATGTCACAAATCATTTGGGAAATATTTAAGAAGTAGATTTGTATATGTCCCTCTCACATACACACCTTGTTACATAGAAACCTGATACACTAAAATTCAGTCTTACAGGACTTAGAAACCAGCAAACTAACTCAATACACTTTATCCCAAAGCTTCTTTGCATAGTTTTCAAGTTACATTCAGTCCTATGTTCCAGTAACATGTCCCACCCTCTTGCTTCATTTACTGAAATAATTAGGCTCAATCTCTTCGGTATTTCTGCATTTTCTCCAATTCAGAGGAAATGACCATTCTAACACAGTGCCTTCTTCTTGTTCTGCATAACAAGCTCTGAGTGATCAAAAGGAGGTGCACATTTGCTCCCAATGGAAAATAATGAAGTGTCAATTTGTTAGAAACAAATGCCTCTCCAATCCAATATGACTGCTCAGTTAAGAGCTTGCTGAGAAAGGGAGGAAAGCAAAGCCAAAGGGTTATTAGGTCATTTAATGATTTGAATTATCAAATGTGATTTTAATACATACACCCAGTTGTATAATGAAATGATGTAGGCTTTGGTACATACAAATTCATGTTAGACAAAAGTTCAGGAATGCAGCTGTTCTAAAAGGGCCTTGCACCTGCAATCCATCAGATCCTGCAGACTTTGAAGTTTTCTTCTGGTATAACTTTCAAGTTAATCACTCCCTTCTCTGCGCTACGTTGGTATTTCTGTAAATTTCTATTTATGACTTTACTGCTGTGTTTGTTTTCTCGTCTATCTCTGCTGGACTGTAAGGTACTTGAGAGAAGGACCTGTGATCATTGATCTTTGCACCTCCTGGCACAACATGGCATTCAGCAAGCACATATCAAACACCATGTACCGGTGACCTAAATGTTGTGCAACAAAACTTTGTAAGTATTTATTTCATTTATTGCTGCCCTTGATGCTACCATGTCATCATTCTTTTCAACTTAATTTTTACCAGCCCATGTCTGAGTTTGTCAGTACATGTATCAGGCTTTACCCTTTTGCAGAGATGCCCTGATGGCCTGAATGCCCATTGCCAGAGGTATGAAAAAAAGGCAGAGCGAACACATATGATCCAGGTAAGAGTGCATGGCTGTGGGTGACCCTAGAGCCTTGCTGGAGGACAGTGATTTGAAAGCCTTGAATCTACCAGTCCTCATAACATCTCTGGATAGATAATGTCCTGAGGCAGAGCAGGAGGATGCCAGCGCTTTGAGGACCAGCCTTTGTGTCTGCAGCCCCACCTGCACATTTCTCCTGACCTCCGACTCACCCTCTACAGTTGAGCACATCGTCGCCTTCCATGTCCCCGATTTCTTCACCTGTACAATGGGAATGGTGGTCATAGATGTCCCTGACATTACTTACTGAGGTGGGGACAAGACTTAAGGCAATTTTTTGTTAAGTCCTGAGTGCTGCAAAAAAAAAAAAGAAAAAAAAATTAAGAGACCAGGCCAGGTGCGGTGGCTCATGCCTGTAATCCTGGCACTTTGGTAGGCCGAGGCAGGCAGATCACCTGAGATCAGGAGTTCGAGACCATCCTGACCAACATGGTGAAACCCTGACTCTACTAAAAATACAAAAATTAGCAGGGCATGGGGGCAGGTGCCTGTAATCCCAGCTACTGGGGAGGCTGAGGCAGGAGAATCACTTGAACCCAGGAGGTGGAGGTTCCAGTGAGCCAAGATCGTGCCATTGCACTCCAGCCTGGCAACAAAGCGAGATTCCCTTTAAAAAAAAAAAGACCAAAGTGAACACAATAGTAAATCCTTTTTTTTTCTTTTTTAAGACAGTCTCCCCCAGGCTGGAGTGCAGTGGCACGATCTCAGCTTACTGCAGCCTCAATCTCCTGAGGGCAAGCAATTCTCCTGCCTCAGCTTCTCAAGTAGCTGGGACTACAGGCGTACACCACCATGACCCTCTAATTTTTGTAATTTCAGTACAGACAGGGTTTCACCATATTGCCCAGCTGGTCTCAAACTCCTGGCCTCAAGTGATCCACCCGCCTTGGCCTCCCAAAGTGCTGGGATCACAAGCCTGAGCCACCATACCCAGCCTTAAATCCTTTCTTTCTCCCAAGAGAAAACTTTAAGAAATCCTCATCTTTGTTTCAGCTACTCCCCTGTTTTAAGGCTTTACTATCTAAGTTCCCTTTGAGAGCCCCAGAGAACATTCAGGACTGTGCTGCACCCCATAATAGGAAAGCTGCACAACAGAAACAGTAGATGAAGGAAGGACATAGAGGTCTAAACCAACTCCTTGTTTTTAATAGAACGCAATTGGGAGTGATAAAGGTTATATGATTTGCCAAAGATCATATGACTAATTAGTGATTTCCTGGGTGAATTCTGTGATACCATACTTCTTAGAATTATTCACAGGAAACTTTTCCATACTTCCACTAGGGTAGCAAACTGAGGTAACATTTCCGTAAAGCAATTTAGGCAATCTTCAACAACCTTAAATGTATGCATATAATTTGACCCAGAAATTCTACTTCTAGGAACTTGCCATAAGAAAGTAATCAGAGAGGCCGGGGGCAATGGCTCACACCTATAATCCCAGCACTTTGGGTGGCCAAGCCCGGCGGATCACCTGAGGTCAGGAGTTCAAGACTAGCCTGGCCAACATGGTGAAATCTCGTCTCTACTAAAAGTACAAAAATTAGCTGGATATGCTGGCCTATGACTGTAATCCCAGCTACTCAGGATGCTGAGGCAGGAGAATCGCTTGAACCCAGGAGGTGGAAGTTGCAATGAGCCAAGATCACGGCACTGCACTCCAGCCTGAGCAACAGAGCAAGGCTCTGTCTCAAAAAAAAAAAAGTGTAATTGGAGAAACGCACTATGATTTAGCCATGAAGATGTTCACAGCAGGGTAATTTACAGTAAGAAAAACTGGGTAGCAACATCCATGCGTAATAAGAATGGATTGATTAAATAATTAATGGTACTTATACACAAGAAAAACTATAGAAGTACTAAAAACTGCAGTGTAAAGGATTGTTATTAGCAGCCTAGGTTTAAATAAAAGGAGGGGAGGTGACAAAACAATGTGTAGAGAGGCTCCAAGTTACATAAAAAATCTAAAGAGATGTGAAGAACAGCCCCGATGAGGTTAACCCAGGGTCAGAGAAGCTAAAGCAGACGATGTCATAGTCATCTTTTGCTGAAATCTTCATGGTATATGTTTTCAGGGATTTTAAAGACCTATAACTTAAGGTGCACTAGTCTATTACATGCACTTTAGCTTAAAGTCACCAACCAGAAGAAGGTGTTAACAGGATGAGTGGGAAAGCGGATACAGCTGAGCTCAGGAGTAAGGATTGGTTGGGGAGCAGAACGGAAGTGGTCACAAAGGTGTAGCCCAAGATGAGACTCCAGATAGAGATAAGGGTGGAACTGGGTGGAGCTCTGAAGATGAATAGAAGATAACATCTGATAAACTCTGACCTAGCCGACTTCATGATGAGCCATCTGAAAGATAACAGGGGCAGGCAATGTTGATAAAGTATGTCCAGGATTAGCAAGAGAGGTGAAGGTGAGGAGATGTCATGATGGAGTAATTACCGGCAATTCTGCTGATGGGAAGAAGGCATTCTCTGCCAGGGATTCTAAATGTTACAGCATGGAATCACAATTATGACAATTTTATACGTGTGGCAATACAATAGCGATCAAGGTACAGCAGATTTGGCACTGGGGAGGGCCTCTTCCTTGTAGCTGGTGGCTTCTTGCTGCACCCTCACATGGTGGAAGGGGCAAACAGTCTCCCTCAGGCCTCTTTTACAAAAGCACGAATCCCATTCATGATGATGGCATCCTCATGACCTAATCACCTCCCAAAGCCCCATCTTCTTTTTTTTGAGATGGAGTCTTGCTCTGTCACCCAGGCTGGAGTGCAGTGGCACAATTTCAGCTCACTGCAACCTCCGCCCCCGGGTTCAAGCAATTCTCCTTCCTCAGCCTCCCGAGTAAATGAGATTAAAGGCACCTGCCACCGTGCCTGGCTAATTTTTGTATTTTTAGTACAGTCATGGTTTCACCATCTTGGTCAGGCTGGTCTCGAACTCCTGACCTTGTGATCCACCTGCCTTGGCCTCCCAAAGTGCTGGGATTACAGGCAGGAGCCACTGCACCCCACAGCCCCATCTTCTTTAATACCACCACATTGCAGATCACTCTGAAGGAACACATTCAGACCACATCATCTTCTCCCTTTGTTTCAGTTTAAAGGCTACTCACTGTGAGGAGTCGTCGTCATTTTCAATTTTTTAAATAATTATTATTATTTTATTTTCATTATTTTTTAAACTTGTTGTAGAGATGGGCTCTCACCATGTCACCTGGGCTCAAGGGATCCTCCCACCTCAGCCTCTCAAAGTGCTGGGATTAAAGGTGTGAGCCACCACACCCGGACTATTTTCATAGTTTTTAAATGTATTTTTAGAGACAAGCTCTCTCTCTCTTGCCCAGGCTATAGTGCAGTGGCACAATCACAGCTCACTGCAGCCTTGAACTCCTGGGCTCAAGTGGCTTGGATGCCTCAGCCTCCCACATAACTGTGACTACAGGTACATGCCAGTATGCCTGGCTAATTTTTTAAAAAATTCTTTGTAAAAGCAGGGTTTTGCTATGTTGCCCAGGCTGGTCTTGAACTCCTGACCTCAAGGAATCCTTCCACGTTGGCATCCTAAATTCCTGAGATTACAGGCAGGAGCCACCACACCTGATCTACTTTTATAGCTATTAAAAACTACTACCTCTCCAATGGAATCTTTGTCCATTTTCTTTTTGTTATTGTTATTTTATTTTCCTCCATGCCATGATTCTATAATAGTTCATTTTCTGTTGTTTATAACAGAATACTTGAAACTGAATGATTTAAAAAGAAAAGGTATTGGCCGGGTGAGGTGGCTCACGCCTGTAATCCCAGCACTTTGGGAGGCTGAGGCCGGTGGATCACAAGGCCAGGAGATTGAGACCATCCTGGCCAACATGGTGAAACCTTGTCTCTACTAAAAATACAAAAATTAGCCAGGCATGGTGGAGCATGCCTGTAGTCCCAGCTACTCAGGAGGCTGAGGCAGGAGAATTACCTCAGTAATGCCCATCAATTTGTTGCATCAACCTGATTCCACCCTGTACATGCTCACGCATCTAGCAAACTTGGATTAAGTGTCTGGAAAACACTGGAGTCAAGGAGTGAAGCGAGAGCTGGTGGGCACAGAGAGGTGAGCAGGCAGTCCGGGGGAGCTAGAGGAAGCCACACAGAAGGCAGGACTTGGCTGAGTTCTGAAGAATGAATAAGAATCTGTCAGGCCAGGCATGGTGGCTCAAGCCTGTAATCCCAGCACTTTAGGAGGCTGAGGCGGGCGGATCACCCAAGGTTGGGAGTTTGAGACCAACCTGACCAACATGGAGAAACCCTGTCTCTTCTAAAAATACAAAATTAGCCGGGCATGGTAGTACATGCCTGTAATCCCAGCTATTTAGGAAGCTGAGGCAGGAGAATCACTTGAACCTGGGAGGCAGAGGTTTCGGTGAGCCAAGATCGCACCATTGAACTCCAGCCTAGGCAACAAGAGCGAAAATCCATCTCAAAAAAAAAAAAAGAATCTGTCAGGACACAACAACCTAGACAAACCGTGAGGACATTATGCCCAGTGAAGTAAGCCAGGGACAGAAAGACGCATGCCTGCATGATCTCACGTACATGTGGAATCCAAAAAAGTCAAGCTGATAGAAGCAGAGAGAAGAATGGTGATTACCAGGGGCTGAGGGTGGAAGAAATAGGAGATGCTGGTCAAAGGGGACAAAGTTTCAGTGATGAGATGAATAAATTCAAACCAGGCACAGCGGTACGTGCCTGTAGTCCCAGCTACTCAGAAGGCTGAGGCAGAAGGATCCCTTGAGCTCAGGAGCTGGAGTCCAGCCTGGGCAACATAGTGAGATCCCGTCTATGAAAAGAAAGATGAATAAGTTCTGGAGACCTAAAGCACAACTGCTGACTAGTGTTAATAATTCTGTACTGTATACTTGAAATTTGCTAGCTGGGTGTCATGGCTCACACCCATAATCCCAGCACTTTGGGAGGCCAAGGTGGGAGGATCTCTTAAACCCAAGAGCTAGAAGTTACAGTGAACTATGATCATGCCAGTATACTCCAGCCTGGGCAACAGAGTGAGCCCCTGTCACAAAATAAAAGAAAGAGAAAGAAAAGAAAGGAAAAAAAGAGGGAGGAAGGAAGGAAGGAAGGAAGGAGAGAGGGAGGGAGGGAGGGAGGGAAGGAGGAAAGGAGGAAAGGGAGGTAGGGAGGGAGGGAAGGAAGGATATGCTGTGAGAGTAAATCTCAAGTGTTTGCACCACACACAAAAAAATGATAACTAGGCGAGGTGATAGAAATATAAACTAACTTGATTGTATGATCATTTCACAATGCACATATATATCAAATCATCACATTATATATGTTAAATTTATACAACTTTATTTGTCAATTCTACTTCAATAAAGCTAAAAAAAACAATGAAAGAGTTTTTAGCTTTAAACTAAAATGTGTAGGAGAGAAAAAATTTTGTTACATTTTTCTCACACATTAATTATTGCAACTAAAATGCTTCCAATTATCACTCTTAACTAGTCTTTTTTTTTTTTTTTTTTTTTTGAGACAGGGTCTCACCCTGTCACCCAGGCTAGAGTGCAGTGGCGCAATCGTATCTCTCTGCAGCCTCCAACTCCTGTACTCAGGCAACTCTCCTGCCTTGGCCTCCCAAATAGCTGGGATTATAAGTGCAAGTGACTGCACCCAGCCTTACCATTTTGTTTAAATTACAGCATTTGTGTAACAGAAAAGTAGATTATACATAATAATATGTAATTTCAAATAAACACCCATTTTTCAGGAAATGAAATAAAATTAATGTGTCTGGAAGAGAGTTCAGAGGAATAAAATGGGCAGGAATGAAAAGCTTGGACTGTGAGGGGTGACTGCATGGGAAAAGACCGGAAGTACAACTTGCCTGGAGTATGGGGTACCTGTGCCTGAACCCCACCAGCAAAGCTGCAGAGGTCTGGCAGGGTGAGTCTGTGGAGGGAAATATAATAACTTTACGTGCCATATTTAGGATTTAAGGAGTGTAGACTTGACTTTGTAGGGCTTCAGAAAACCCATGAAGATTTTAAGGATTTCCACTTAAATAAATTACATCATCAACAGATTAGAGAATGGACTTTTCTTAGCCTATTTGGGCTGCTGTAAGAAAACACAGTTGAGCCTTGAACTGTATGGAATGTTTGGAGTGCCAATCCCTGTGCAGTAGCAAATCCATATGTGACTTTTGATTGCCAAAACTTAACTACTACTAACCTACTGTTGACCAGAAGCCTTATGTATTTGTACATTCTGGCTTGCTATAGAGAAACACCTATAAAGAAAACAGGTTTAGGCCAGGTGTAGTGGCTCACACCTGTAATCCCCACACTTTGGGAGGCCAAGGTGGGTGGATCACGAGGTCAGGAGTTTGAGATCAGCCTGGCCAACATGCTGAAACCCCGTCTTTACTAAAAATACAAAAATTACCCGGGCGTGCTGATATGTGCCTATAATCCCAGCTACTCAAGAGGCTGAGGCAGGAGAATCGCTTGAACCCGGGAGGTGGAGGTTGCAGTGAGCCGAGATTGCACCTCTGCACTCCAGCCTGTATGACAGAGACAGACTTCATCTCAAAAAGAAAAAAAAAAGAGGTTTAATTGGCTCACAGTTCTGCAGAATATACAGGAAGTATGGCAGCATCTGTTGGCTTCTAGAGAGGCCTCAGGAAACTTACAATCATGGTAGAAGGCAAACAGGGAGCTGACGTATCACATGGCCAGTGCAGGAGGAAGAGAAGAGGAAGGAGCCACACACTTTCACACAACCAGATCTTGTGAGAACTCTAACAGGAGAACAGCACTGGAGGGATGGCGCTAAAGCTTTAGAAACCGTCCCCATGATCAAATCACCTCCCACCAGGCCCCACCTCCAACATTAGGGATTACAATTGAACGTGAGATTTGGGTGGGAACACAGATCCAAACCATGTCATCTTACCAATAACATAAAGTTGGTTAAGAGATAAACAGACCATGGGAGGCTGAGGCAGGGGAATCTCTTGAACCAGGGAGGTGGAGGTGCAGTGAGCCAAGATCACGCCACTGCACTCCAGCCTGGGTGACAGAGCAAATAAACAAACAAACCAGTATGTACATAGATTTTATGCATTCATGACATAGCTTTTTCTTAATTTTTTCAGTATTTTTTTTGGCCTATATTTACCATATAGGCTACAGCGGTTTGCAAGTTTTTTCAAATCATTGCAAATCTCCAAAAACTTTTCTAGTAAATTTATTGAAAAAAATCTACACATCAGTGGACTCAGGCGATTCAAACCCACGTCATTCAAGAGTCTACTATAAACTAGGTAGCTTATAAATAACAGAAATTTAGTTCTGAAGACTGGGCTATTCAAGATCAAGGCACCAATAGATTTGTGGCTGGGCGCAGTGGTTCATGCCTGTAATCCCAGCATTTTGGGAGGCTAAGGTGGGTGGATCACCTGAGGTCAGGAGTTCAAGACCAGCCTGGCCAACATGGTGAAACCCCACCTCTACAAAAAATACAAAAATTAGCTGGGCATGGTGGTGCACATCTATAATCCCAGTTACCTGGGAGGCTGAGGTGGGAAAATAACTTGAACCTGGGAAGCAGAGGTTGCAGTGAGCCAAGATCACACCATTGCGCTGCAGCCTGGGTGACCAAGCAAGACTCTGTCTCAAAAAAAAAAAAAAGATTTGGTGTCTGGCGAGGACATATTTCTTGGTTCATAGAGAGTGCCTTCTTATTGTGCCCTCACGTGACAGAAGGGGCAAGGCAGCTTCCTGAGGACTCTTCTATAAAGGCACTGATCCCATTCATGAGGGCTCTGCCCTCTTGACCTAGTCACCTCCCAAAGGCCCCATCTCCTAACACCATCACCTTGGAGGTAGTATGTCTACATGAGCCTTTTGGCAGGACATTCAGGCGCAAGCAGGGGGAGAGGTTGGTGGAAGGAAGAGAGCGGCTAGCCAGGTGCAGTAGCTCAAGGGAACGGTGAGGAGCAGAACAGAGAGGGGTGATGGAACGAAGTGTAGGAAGCCAGATTTAAGAAACAAGTAGGAGAGGACTCAGCAAGCACGTGCTGGGAATTATCTTCCAGTAAAATCTCTGTGACTCATTCCATGTGGAGGCTGAGGAAGGGGATGAATAAGGATGACACTGAGGTTTCTGGTCGGAGAGACTGCACAGGTGGTGACGGCATTATTCCAAATGGAAGACAGAGCAGGAGGAAGATCAGCTGGTTCAGGGAGGAACACGATGTGCTTGGTTTGAGATGCATTTCACATTGGAAACGCCCTTGGAACCTCAGGAGCAGATGACAAGGAGAAGTCATGACTGGAGATGTCAATGTTGGTCAAAGCCATGTTAAGTACATTAAATCACCCAAAGAGGAAAAGAGAAGGTGGCTTCCTTGCTAAAGAAATTTCCCAACATAGAAAGGAGACAGACTAGCATCTTGAAATAGGACAGTATAGGGATGTAGATGATTTCAGGTTTAAGGGGATATGGACACGTTTGTCAGCTCCAAGGAGGGAGTTAAAGGAGAGGAAACAGAATATTCAGAAAAGAGGCTCTAACTGTTAGCATGGGAGGGGGTAACTGTGGAGAATGAAACAGAAGCGACTCACGTGCAATGCCCAGGTAGCAGAGAGCTTAGCCTCACAGAGGAGGGGACCTGCTATTTTTTCAGACACATGGATTAATGAGTAACAGCATGGGAAAACCAGGTTTGAAAGTAGGAACATTGGCTGGGCACAGTGGCTCATGCTTTGAGAGGCTGAGGCGGGCAGATCACCTAAGGTCAGGAGTTCAAGACCAGCCTGGCCAACATGGTGAAACCCCATCTTTATTAAAATTACAAAAATTACCTGAGCATGTTGGCTTATGCCTGTAATCCCAGCTACTTGAGAGACAGACAGGAGAATCACTTGAACCCAGGAGGCAGAGGTTGCAGTGAGCTGAGATTGTGCCACTGCACTCTAGCCTGGGTGACAGAGCAAGACTCCATTTCAAAAAAAAAAAAAGAAAGAACAAAACAGTGGTCCATTTCAAAAAAAAAAAAAAGAAAAGAAAAGAATTGAGTGGTTCTCCCAATGGTCTCTATGGCCTCTGTCCATAGGGAGGTGATATAACCTGCTAAGAGTGAGGCCAGGAGTGGAGTGAGGGTATTGGAGAGCTTTTGGAATAGCAGCCCCAGAAGAAGTGAAAGGGAAGCTGACTGGCAAGTAGAGAGCAGGGAGGTATCAACCCAGGGGAGGGTATAGCATTTCTTGAGTGCCTGCTCTGTGCAGGCAGTATTGTGGCTGATCAGCAAGATGATGGTGACAGTGATGACAATGACTGATGGTGGCCTTGCCTATTTGCCATCTCACTGCCTCTTCCTCCTTTGCCACTGCAAACAAGGACGGTTGCAGCTGTGGCCTGCACTGTGTAGGCGGATAGAGCCGATTGTTTCCCACCTTCCTGCTGTCACATCTCATCTCTGCTTCTCGCGCCTCTGTCCGGCTGCCCTGCCCATTTCCCATGAATCTAGGGGGATGTGTTATGAGGAGAAAAGACAGAAAGCGCCCCACCGCTTATCACAAGGAAAATGGGGACTCAGAACCTTTTTGTTTGTTCATTTGTTGGTGGTGGTTTTTTTTTTGAGATGGAGTTTCAGTCCTGTCACCCAGGCTGGACTGCATAGCACAACAATGGCTCCCTGCAACCTCTCCCTCCTGGGCTCAAGTAATTCTTCTGCCTCAGCCTCCCAAGCAGCTGGGATTACAGACACCCGCCAACACCCTTGGCTAATTTTTGTATTCTTAGTAGAGATGGGGTTTCACCATGTTAGCCAGACTGGTCTCAAACTCCTGACCTCAGGTGATCCACCCACCTCAGCCTCCCAAAGTGCTGGGATTACAGACATGAGCCACAACACCCAGCTCCCATTTGTTTTAAACAGTTAATAATAGTGATCGTTTATCAGTCTCAGACTCTGGGTCAGGTATTGTTCTACACACTCTGTGTGTATTAACTCACTTATTTCTTTTTTTGTTTTTCCTTTTTTTTTTTTTGGAGACAAGGTCTCACTCTGTCGTCCGGGCTGGAGTGTAGCAGCGGGATCTCGGTTTACTGCAATCTCCGCCTCCCAGGCTCAAGCATCCTCCTCCCACTTCAACCTCCTGATTATCTGGGATTACAGGTGCATGCCACCACACTCACCTAATCTTTTGTAATTTTAGTAGAGATGGGGTTTCACTATGTTGCTCAGGATGGTCTGGAATTCTTGAGCTCAAGTCATCCAACTGCCTCAGCCTCCCAAGGTGCAGGGATTACAGGCGTAAGCCACAGTGCCCAGCCTAACCCACTTATTTTTTATACCAGCTCCATGAGATCATGCAGCATAGCACTCATGAAATAGACTCTGCTGTCATTGTGCCTATTTTACAGATGAAAAAACTGAGGCACAGACTTGTGCCTAAGGCTACACAGCATAGGCTATACGTAGCAGAGTTGAAATCTAGACTGCCTGGCTTCAGCCTCTGCTTTTCAACACATCATACTACCCTGCTGTAAGAAAGCTGAATGTGGGGAAACCCTCAGCCATGCTTTTAGAAAATACTTTAGACATAATCTATTCCAGCCTCCTATATCAAGCAGAATTCCTTCTGCACCTTGGACAACTCAGGACTTGACGGGCAGCCTGTTTCGCTGCTGCCCAGCCCTAACTGGAACAAAACCTGACAAAAATATGTTCCTTGTCCTCCCTTCTTTGGGAAGCCCAGAGAAAATGCAGCTATCAAGGTGGTGAGCCACACCACTCTCCTGGAATATGCAAGTCATTGTCCACCCTTTCAGAACCAAAAGAAGGGCCAGTTCCTTCTCTTGCTTGGAGCTAAATGAGGATTTAAAGAGAGAGAGAAAAAAAAAACAAGATGAACCCAGACTAAGGTACTTTACATGTGGCTTCAGTGGGGTACTGGGAAAAGGTGACTGTGGCTCATAGGTGTGCTACGCATCCCTGAAACCACAGAGCATCTGCCTGCCTTAAACCACCCAGAAGGAGCACACTGCTAGGCTCAACCCTTGTGCATTCTAATGTCCAATCAGAAAATGTGCCATAAGGCTGGGCACAGTGGCTCACGCCTGTAATCCCAGCACTTTGTGAGGCCAAGGTGGGAGGATTGCTTGAGGCTAGGAGTTCGAGACCAGCCTACACAACATAGGGAGACCCCTCTCTACCACAACTTTAAAAATTAGCCAGTTGTGGTGGCACATGCCTGTAATCCCAGCTACTTGGGAGGCTGAGGTGGGAGGATGGCTTGAGCCGGGAGTTCAAGGTTGCAGTGAGCCATGATCGTATCACTGCACTCCAGCCTGGGCAACAGAATGAGATCCTAAGAAAAAAAAAAGAAAGAAAGAAAAAGAGAAAGTGTGCCATTCAACATTTGTTTAGGCTCCTAAACTGATGCAAAAATGGACCTTTCACTCTAAAGCCTATCTCTTGAGTCAATAATTCATCATTTGCTTCTGAAAGTACAGGGTGAGTCTGGAAATGGCTTCCTCATCCCCTATTAATTAAGCAGAGATCTCTAATCTCTGGTTTTCCTTTGGGCCAGTAGATTGACTCAGCGTGCCCTTCCAAGCTTGGCCTTTTGTCAAGTACTTCTGGGCCCCTGTGGGAGCTCAGTGGGTCTGTCCCCATTTCGCTCTGTCACCATATGGGCTGCACTCACCTGAGGAGCGAGAGGGCATGGACCCAGTCGGATAGCGGCAGAGTGTCTCAGGAGTGCGGGCGCAGGCTGCAGGCTAAGCAGTCGGCCTCGCTGTCCTGGGGACAGCAGCCTGGGATGACTGTCCAGAAAGAACAGCAACCCTTTCAAGAACCTGTGAATCGCGGTTGTAGCTGTCGGCACTTGTTCCTTCACACTCCCGGGTGTGTGCATACGGGAAAGGGAACAGGCGAGCAGAGACAGGACTGAAAACTCAGGAAACTATAAATAAAAAAGAAAGCTTGAGCCAAATCTTTTCACACTAAAGGAAATAAACATATGGAATAAGTTATTGGAACAAGCAGCTGAAGCAAAGGGCATAAATGAGTTCAACAGATATCTGCTTTGTTTGCTAGAAGAGGAAAGGACCAAAGAGAAACTGGATAAGAAGGAGATAAACAGCAGGGTTCCTCCCTCTTATAACTTATGTATTCACTAATTTGACAAAAATGTTATGTTGGTGAATACCTACTGGGTGCCAGACACTGTGTTAGGTTCCAATGATTGAAAAAACAACAACAACAAATAAAACATGGTCCCTGCTCTTAAATTGCTCACAGGCTAGTATTTTAATTGCCTTAAAGTTTTTGTAGTTTTAGGGTTCTATTAAAATTTTATCACAATAAGTATTTTAAGCATTTCAAGACATGTAGAGATTAGGTAATAAAACAGATTAATTACCATCTCTTTTGTGCTTTGATCCATCTTTTTCTTTCTTTTTTTTTTTTTTTTTTTTTTGAGACAGACTCTTGCTCTGTGGCCAGGCTGGAGTGCAGTGGCGTGATCTCGGCTCACTGCAACCTGCACCTCCCCAGTTGAAGTGATTCTTCTGCCTCAGGCTCCTGAGTAGCTGGGACTACATGTGCCCACCATCACGCCTGGCTAATTTTTTAATTTTTTGTATTTTGGTAGAGACGTGGTTTTGCCATGTTGGCCAGGATGGTCTCGATCTCCTGACCTCATGATCCGCCTGCCTCAGCCTCCCAAAGTGCTGGGATTACAGGCGTGAGCCACCGCACCCAGCCTGATGCATCTTTTTCAAACCAATTTGTAATTTTAAAAAACTGATTGTTGGGAGACAATTCTCCATGGGTCTCTTAAGTTTCTATACATCTTACAAGCAAGGTACTTTGTTCCAAGCTGCCCTTACAAGGATGTTTACAAATAGCCTTAGAAGACAGAGATAGTGTTTCACTCTGGAAAAAGTGGAATCGGGCTTACTAAACATCATATAAGATTCAAGTTCCTATGGTTAGTATAATGTGACACACTGAATGTATAGGGATCTACTTAGATCTATCCATGTCACCCTTATGGGATTTGCAGGGGAAAGGGGAACTGGCAGAAATGCACAAATGTGCTGGTGCTCATGCTGCTTGCTATACCATTCATCATAAAGTCCTTTGTCTCTGACCCAGGAGTTTCATGTCTTCTGCCAGCATCCATGAAACCATGACAGGCTAACTTGTTAACTTACAAGTAGGGTAAAACCTCAACCCCTCACAATTCTTTACGTTGACTCTCATATGAACATACAAATAAGCACATATAAAGATTTAACTCTCTAATGAGGGAACAAATAAGATGATAAAGATGATTCTAAGAGCATTTGAAAATGGGCATATACTGGCCAGGCACAGTGGCTCACACCTGTAATCCCAACACTTTGAGAGACCAAGGTGAGAGAATCACTTGAGCCAAGGAGTTTGAGACCAGCCTAGGCAACAGAGGAAGACCCCTCTCTACAAATTTTATTTTCCATTAGTTGAGTGTGGTGGCATGAACATGGTGGCATGTGCCTGTGGTCCCAACTACTTGCAGAAGCTGAGGCAGGAGATCATTTGAGCCTGGAGATCAAGGCTGCAGTGAGCCATGATCATGCCACTGCATTCCAGCCTGGGCAACAGAGCGAGACTGAAATAAAGAAAGAGAGGAAGAGAGGAAGAGAGGAAGGAAGGAAGGAAGGAAGGAAGGAAGGAAGGAAGGAAGGAAGGAAGGAAGGAAGGAAAGAAGGAGGCAGGGAGGGAAGAAAAGGAGTATTTATCCTATCAGAAAAAAAAAGTTGAAAGGAGCTTGTTAAATATAAAACTGGGTAATGTCTTACTGGTCAATAAAATTATGATCTTTGGGATTATCTTTAACAATAGAAAGAAATACTTTGCATCTCTATGGGAGAAATATTTTTAAGACAGAATCTTGCTCTGTTGCCCAGGCTGGAGTGCAGTGGTGCGATCGCGGCTCACTGCAACCTCGCCTCCCAGGTGTAAGCAGTTCTCTGCCTCAGCCTCCTGAGTAGCTGAGATTACAGGCACATGCCACCACACCCAGCTAATTTTTGTATTTTTAGTAAAGGTGGGGTTTCACCAACTTGGCCAGGCTGGTCTTGAACTCCTGACCTCGTGATCCACCTGCCTCATCCACGCCTGGCCTGCTCAATTCATTTCTATAAAAATATAGCCTAGCTTGGAAAGGCAAGCCACGCCCACCCATGGCTTAGAGCTCTCTTTAAAATAACTTAATTTAACTTAATTTTTGTGGAGAGAGAATCTTGTTCCATTGACCAGGCTTGAGTGTGTTGACTATTCCCAGGTATGATATAGCTCACTGCAGCCTCAAACTCCTGGGCTTAAGCGATCCTCCCGCCTCAGTCTCCCGAGTAGCTGGGACTACAGGCACGCCACAGAATCTGGCCTTAGAGTACTATTTTAAAGGCTTCCAAAGTGCTTACCAAATACACTAGAGGACTGACACAAGAAGGCAACAAGCACGAGTTCCAGCATTTGGTGAGGGTAACTGGTACTTTTTGCAATTTGGAGAGAGTTCCTGTAGGAGGGAAAGTAGCACCTTTTGCTGTCCTGGGAAGTTCCACCCCATAGCTCGATTAATAGGAACTCGTCCAAACTCGGCCAGAAAAGTAAATCTGAACTAGCCATTCTGGACAGTAGAAAAGCAGCATTCTGCCTGTTGTTCCTTTAGGGCCCTGCCATGAGAGGAAGCAGTGGGCACAGGTGAGGTCTGAACACAATAGTCTATACCATCCCACACCCCCACCACGCACTGGTTTACCTTTCCACCTCCCCTGCCCAGCAGCCCGCCGAGATCCGGCTCTTCCCCCGTGTGATAGCACAAGACTTTATAACTCCGTCACCCCTCAGCAGAAAGTCCCCACCCACACGGAAGAGCACACCCCTGTTAGTAACCTAGTATTTTTCCTTGCCTGATGAGGAATGTTTGTTTTTCCATTACAGTAATGTGCATAGTTCCCATGGGTGCTAATGGGACTTCCCCACAGACGCATAAAAGAGAATAGCACCTTGAATTTAGACGGAACCTTCTGCTGAATTCAGACATGATCTCATTAATTGCCTTCACATCCCTATGAAGTGACAAGGGGCCAAGTATTATGGTGTCTGGTATCCACATGAAGATAATGAGAAACACGTCATCATATGCGACACAAATTCAGATATTTAACAAGGGTAACTGACTTGAAATCCCCGTCCTCCAGGAATTTACAGCTATGCTGTCCCATAGGGTAGGCACTGGCCACATGTAGCTGTTCAGCATTTGAAATGTGGCTAGTCTAGATGAGATATGCTCTAAGTGTAAAATAAACATCAGGGCCAGGTGCAGTGGCTCACGCCTGTAATCCCAGCGCTTTGGGAAGCTGAGGCAGGTGGATCTCCTGAGGTCACAAGGTTGAGACCAGCCTGGCCAACATGGCGAAACCTCATCTCTACTAAAAATACAAAAATTAGCTGGGTGTGGTGACGCGTGCCTGTAGTCTCAGCTACTCGGGAGGCTGAGACAAGAGAATCGCTTGAACCCAGGAGGCAGAGGCTGCAGTGAGCCGAGATGGTGCCACTGCACTTTAGCAAGAGCGACAGAATGAGACTGTCTCAAAAAAATTAATAAGGCCAGACATGGTGGTTCATACCTGTAATCTCAGCACTTTGGGAGGCCAAGGTGGGTGGATCACCAGAGGTCAGGAGTTCAAGACCAGCCTGGCCAACATGATGAAACCCCGTCTCTACTGAAACTACAAAAAAATTAGCTGAGCGTGATGACACATGCCTGTAATCTCAGCTATCTGGGAGGCTGAGGCAGGAGAATCACTTGAACCCAGGAGGCGAAGGTTGCAGTGACCTGAGATCCCACTATTGCACTCCAGCCTGGGCAACAATAGCAAAACTTCGTCTCGGAAAAAAAGTAAAGAAAAAGAAAAGAGGGAGGGGGAGGGGGCAAACGAAACGGCAAGGAGAAAAGAATCTGACCTGTCCTCGTTGTACAGTTTCCCTCCAGTTTTCTTCCCTCCCCCTACAAATTCTGGATGATGGACGGGGCATGGTGGCTCATACCTGTAATCCCTGCACTTTGGGAGGCCAACACCGGCAGACAGTGGAGTCAGGAGATTGAGACCATCCTGATGGATGATCTCGATTTCATCCATTTAACATAGTGAAACCCTGTCTCTACTAAAAATACAAAAAATTAATCGGGCACGGTGGTGTGCACCTGTAATTCCAGCTACTCAGGAGGCTGAGGCAGGAGAATCGCTTGAACCTGGGAGACAGAGGTTGCAGTGAGCAGAGATCACGCCACAGCATTCCAGCCTGGGCTACAGAGCAAGACTCCATCTCATAAATAAATAAATAAAATACACATCAAATTTGGAAGACTTAGTGCAACGAAGTGAAATATCTCATTAACAACTCTTATATTGATTACATGTTAAAATGTAATACTATTTTTGGCTTTTTAAATCATTTTATTTCTTAAATCATCCATTTGGTAATAATATTTTTGATATATTGGTTTAAATAAAATAGATTATTAAAATTAACTTAATCTTTTTCTTTATACCTTTTTATGTAGCTATCAAAAAATAGTTCATTGATAGCTTGCATTATGGTTCAATTGGGCAGAGCTGACGACTATGAGGTCAGCACACTCCTTTTTGACCTTTATACATCGTCCCTTCATTACACAGAAAAATAAAATGTAACCAATGGCCCTGAGTCCTGGTCCTGTCTCTAATACTAACCAACTAGCAAGCTGTGACCTTGGTTAAATTACTCTCTTTGTTTCTATGAACTTTGATTTTCTTCTTGGTAAAATTAAAGTTTTGGACAATCCATTCCAGTGATCCCTTCAAGTTCTGATAACTAGTAACTTGCAAATTACTTTACTTTCTCACTTCTAGACCCTGGCCAAATTTCAAACAAGTTCTCAAATATTCACTTTTAGAAGAAGAAGATAAAGAGGTCTATCAGAGGTCTGTATCTGTTATATTCTGAGGAAGCTCTAGATGAAAAAAACCACTGAACATCTTTAGAAGAATGTGAGACTAACTTTCAGGATGCAAATACATGTAAGAAATGCAAGAAAGTTTGGTTACAGGACATTCTATGATCATTCAATGATCAGCCTTCCTGTAAGTCAGGACAGATCAGGTTATGTTACACAAGGAACAACCCCAAAACCTCCATGGATGGCTCAGTAAAGGATTTATTCTTTGAGCATGCCATAGGTCTAACTGTTGTTATCTGGCGGGGTCTTCTTGTTGTAACCACTTACGAACACAGCCAAAGGAAAAGTGACCATCCTAAACGTTGCCAGTGCCTATTCCCGAGGACAAGGGAACACCAGAGGTTCTCATAGAGGTGATTAAGCTGTCCAGCTCAGAAGCGACTCAGGTCACCTCCATTCCATCTCATTGGCCAGAATTGGCCACAGGGCCCCTCCAACTGCAAGGGAGCTGAGAAGTGCAATCCTACTGTGTGCTCAAATAGTAGGAGAGCTGAAGTGTTTGATACACAGACCTAAAATCACCAGTTGGCCCAAGACTGATCCTAAGCTTGTCCAGTCTGACCCAGGAGGATGTGTGGCCCTGGACCCATACAGACTGGAAAGGAACCCTTCAATCACAATCAGATTCTGAGCAGTACCAGGTCAGGCTCTAGGCCAGAGGGAGTTGGGAACTGGAATATAAAGCAAATACCTAGGCTGGGTGTGGTGGCTCATGCTTGTAATACCAGCACTTTAGGAGGCCGAAGCAGGAGGATCACCTGAGGTCAGGAGTTTGAGATCAGCCGGGCCAATATGATGAAACCCAGTCTCTACAAAAATACAAAAATTAGCCGGGTGTGGTGGCGCATGCCTATAGTCCCAGCTACTTGGGAGGCTGAGGCAAAAGAATCGTTTGAACTCAGGAGATGAACTATCACCCAGGCTGGAGTGCAATGGCATGATCTCAGCTCACTGTGCCATTCCTGGCCAATGGAGAGATCTATGCCCCTCTGTCTCAAAAAAAATAAAAAAGTAAATACCTACACCTTATATTAAAAAAAGGATTTTCCACTAATCATCATTTTACTTACTAGACTTTCTAGGCATTTGTGCTTTTAAAAGTCTTTGAGCACCAGGTGCAGTGGCTCACACCTATAATCCCTGCACTTTGGGAGGCCAAGGTGGGCAGATCACCTGAGGTCAGGAGTTCAAGACCAGCCTGGCTAACATGGTAAAACCCCATCTCTACTAAAATATACAAAAATTAGCCGGGCGTGGTGGCGTGCACCTATAATCCCAGCTACTCAGGAGGCTGAGGCAGGAGGTAGAGGTTGCAGTGAGCCACGATCATGCCACGGCACTCCAGCCTGGATGACAGAGCAAGACTCCATCTCTAAATAAATAAATTTGAGAAAGAGAGCCTTGGCCTCCCCTTTTTGCCAAGTTAGTCCCTGTTATATAAAACCACCCCCCAAAAACTGAAAACTGTGGTTTTACTACTTCTCTTTTCAAGTAACAACAGCCTCACTGATCTAGACTCAAGCAACCTTAAACAAATATCACCACTGTCAAAAACAACCAGCCACCCCTTCCAGGACCAGGCAAATTAGCCAGCACATATGCAGGGGTGTCACTGAACTGCCTCTCTAGCTGTCCTCTCTGAGGAAGGCTCCATTCCAAGCAAACCACTATACTCTGCATAAACGTACACCTGGGGCCTCCCCCTCCATTCGCCCCAGAGGCATAGATGTCTCCAATGGCCAGGAATGGCACAGTGCTTGATATTACAGGCTGGACACTGGGCTTTTTCATTCAGCGAACTTCTGCCATACAGACCCTTCTGTACACTTCAAGCATATGCACAAACAAATGCAGCACGATGACCCACCAAAAGTACTGAATGGCTCAACACAGTACATATTAGATGGGCACCTCTGCAAGCAGTCCATTTTAACCAAGGGACAGCCGATGGTGAGTAGCCTTCATGTATTCTGAGTCTGATGCTGTTTAGGGCATTACTTCTCGCTTTCTGGGTTACACAGTGTGTGGATTCAAACAGAACCCCCAATGTGTCCCCTGAGCCAAGGGTCATTGCAGCAATCTATCTACAGCTGCTGCTCCCCGGTGACCAGGGCCTGTGTCCAGACTGTGCTTCCCAGAATCACTTCCTCAGCCCACTTGGGGGTGACCCACTTTGCTGGTGAAGTGGCAGCTGCGGAACAATCTTGTGGCTGTTCATATGGCAGATAGAAAATGCTGGGTCAAAGGCACTTCCGAAAGCAAACATAATGCTCTGTCCCCCAGAAAAACTCAGGCTATCATGATGCACAATTTTGTATTATCTCCACACCTCAGATTAGTTAAAATAAGACCAAAAAAAAAGTTTAACCAAAAATAGAATGGGAACTAACATTTCTGAAGCCTTAACCCAGGCTAGGGAATTTGCTAAGTACTTAAAATGCATTAGCTTATTTGATCCTCTCAGCAACCCTGTAAGGGAATTACTATTATCTCATTTTACATGTGAAGAGATTGATATTTTGGCGATTGAAGTCATTTGTCTAAAGTCATACAGCTAGGAAGTATGGAAATCAGGATTGAGATGCAGGATCCAAACACAATCCCCAACCCTGGTTCTCTAGAGAAACAGAGAAACAGAACCAATAGAAAACAGATATAGATAGATGTATTTTAAGAAATTGGCTCACGCTATTGTAGAAGCTGACAAATCTGAAATTTGTAGGGCAGTTCACCAAGCTAGAAATTCAGGTAGAAGTTGATGCCAGTCCCCTCTCTCCCTCCCCCACTCCCTCCCCTTCTTCCTTCCTTCCTTCCTTCCATCTTGCTGTGTCTCCCAGGCTGGAGTGCAGTGGTGCAATCACAGCTCACAGTAGCCTCAAACTCCTGGGCTCAAGCAATCCTCCTGCCTCTGCCTCCTGTAGTCCCCTCCTGGGACTACAGGTGCATGCCACCATGCCAGGCTAGTTTTTTTTTTATTTTTTATTTTTGTAGAGACAGGGTCTTGCTATGTTGCCCAGGAGCAGAAGTTCTTCTTCCCCAAGAATCCTCAGTTTCTGCTCTTAAGGCCTTCAAATGAGTGGGTGAGGCCCACCCACAGGATGGAGGATAATCTGCCTTACTCAAAGTCAACTGATGCAGATGTTAAACACATCTATAAAATATCTTCACAACAACATCTAAACTAGCGTTTACATAGCTGGGTACTATGGTCTCACCAAGTTGACACATAAAACTAATCATTATCCCTGGTCACTGGATTAAGAAGCTGCATTCTTAACCCCTGTCCTACGCTGCCTAGCAATGGTACTGGTCTTGAAGCTTGTAAGATTTACTCTGGTTTCTGCATCTGGAGCAAATGCAAAGGACTGGATGCATCACACATACTGGATATTTTTGTCAGTCTTCTATCACTAGCAACATATCTCTAAACTTTCAAAACTCAGTTCAGGTGTCATCTCCTTTGCCAGCCCCAGAAATAAGACGGGCTCAAAAAGAGAATCCAGAAATTGAATTAAGGAAGGATGTTCTTCCTTAAGCCATGGCAGTACTTTACTAATACTCCTAGTGAAGCATTGCAATTATCCGCCTTTCAAACAAGAAGGATCGTGCCTCAAAGAAAATGACTCTAATGATTCTTGTCTTTCCATGATTCAGCAAAGTGCTTGAAGTAGCAAGTGATCAGTAAATGTATGTTGGTTAGGTGTGGTGGCTCATGCCTGTAATCCAAACACTTTGGGAGGCAGAGATGGGAGGATCACTTGAGCCCAGGAGTTCGAGACCAGCCTAGATAGCATAGGGAAATCCTGTCATCTCTACAAAATAAAAATAAATAAAAACATTAGCTTGGCCAGGCGCGGTGTCTCACGCCTGTAATCCCAGCACTTTGGGAGGCCGAGGCAGCAGGATCATGAGGTTAGGAGATTGAGACCATCCTGGCCAACATGGTGAAATGCCATCTCAGCACTTTGGGAGGCTGAGGTGGGTGGATCATGAGGTCAAGAGATCAAGACCATCCTGGCCAACATGGTGAAACCCCTGTCTCTACTAAAAATACAAAAATTAGCTGGGCATGGTGGTGCGTGCCTGTAATCCCAGCTACTCTGGAAGCTGAGGCAGGAGAATCGTTTGAACCCAGGAGGTGGAGGTTGCAGTAAGCCGAGATACCACCACTGCACTCCAGCCTGGCGACAGAGCGAGACTCCGTCTCGAAAACAAAACAAAACAAAACTTTGCCCACGTGTCTACCTTCGCAGCCAGGTGGATTCATTCAAGACATTTGAACCAAGAAGAAATGCTTTCCTGGCCTATTCCTGCATTCTCTTGTGCAGTCAACAATAGCCTCTGCTTTATACAAAGGTCAGTGCAAATTAGATCAAAGTTTCAGTTGAGTAGTAGAGGCCTCACCCGAAGGTGGGGTCACCCAAAGCTCCAGACCCCAGACTCTGGCTGCATCCTTTCCACTCAAGAGTCATTGATCATAAGTTAAACCAGATCAGCAAAAAAAAACAGCAACATTCCTGGGAACAACTGAAAATGCCTGTCCTGCTGATCAACAGAAACCAACACAGTAGCACATTTTTTTAAGGGAGGTGACCTCAGGCTTTTCTCATTAGAAACTAATTATCATGGTACTCACCTTCTTAGATGATGATGATAATACAACTTGCTGACGAGGAGAGCAAGGGTCAGTGTGGACCATAGTGTTTGCCTCTCCTGTAAGAGGGAAGCTATTGGCCGTTAAAACTCACTTGGAAATTGTTCAGCAATCAACCCTATGATGAAAATCAATATACTGGAGAATTGTTATGATGAAGTACCATGATCATGTTTTCTGAATCAAAAACAGACTTGGCTGGCACAGTGACTCACATCTGTAATCCCAGCACTTTGGGAGGCTGAAAAGGATCACTTGAGGCCAGGAGTTTGAGACCAGCCTGGCCAATATAGTGCAACCCTGTCTCCACTAAAAATACAAAAAAATTAGCCAGGTGTGATGGCACATGCCTGTAATCCCAGCTACTCAGGAGGTTGAGGCACAAGAATTGCTTAAACCCAGGAGGCGGAGGTTGCAGTGAGCTGAGATGGCACCACTGCACTCCAGCGTGGGTGATAGAGCAAGACTCTGTCTCAAAACAAAACAAAACTGGGACATGAGTTTTGTTTGGTTTGGTTTTAACAGAGTCTCAAAGAAGCATTCAAGGGAAGAAGTTGCAACTGTCTGTCTCAGGTCATCAAGAAACTAGAATTTCCAAGGGTGACGTATAGAAAAATCAAGCATGTATTAATTTTTTAACTCACTCGTCCTATGAGAAAGGCCCTAAAAGGAAAACCTAACAAGCAAAAAGTAAATTCAAATATAGTTTCTACCAGTAGAAACTGCAAACTGGCTAGAAAAGATGGGGCACACAGATGATAAAACAGATAGCCACGGTGAGGAGTACCATGATAATTAGTTCTAGAAATCAAACTAGGGAAAGATCAGTAGATACTGGAATATTCATGGATGAGGTTATGGATTGGAAGGAATCTTTTAAAATGAGCACAGTTTAAAAAAAAAAAAAAAGAAAAAAAAAGAGCACAGGAGGTTGCACAAGCAAAGAGAAAAGGAAAAGGCACACCAAACAGAGGTTCTGCCATGCTTCCGCCACATGGAAGCCTCTGTGTAGAACAGCAGCTAAAGGTGCCATTATTTGACCCCATCACTGAGGAGCGGATGAGGAGGGGAGACTTTTCCTCATTGTCAGCAAAAGTTGAAAGAACCCCACTGCCCTCTGCCAGAGGTGGGGAAATTGGGTTCATCATCGTCTATCTGTGTTTCCCAAGGCTCTGAGTTGTCCATCTGTCATGATCCCAAACTCCCCCAACAGGTCTTGGCGATGTGATTCATGTCCTTTCTGATTCATCCAGGGATGACGTCTATGGCTTCCATTTCTCCCATGGTACTCAGTCCTACAACAATACGCTTGGGAAGTTTTCTTCTTCGTGTTACCAAAACCCCCGTTGCTCGCCGCACAGAAAGCCAATGGCAGAAACAACAGTACTGCCCAGGAAAAAGGCTTTAATTCGATGTGGCAGCCAAGGAGATGGGAGATCAGTCTCCAGTCTCTTTCCTTGACCAACCAAAACTCGGGGGGAAAAACAATGTTACAATGTGAAAGGAAACAAGAACTAGGGAGGGACAAGGAAGCAATCATGGTCAATAAGGGGTCTGACATCTCATTGTGGTGATCTGGTGAGTTTCAATTCTTTGATACTTTTTTTTTTGAGAGGCCTGGGGAGCCATTCCTGAGAAAGGAACTGAGATAAAACAAATTAAGTTTCAAGCTTTAGGACAAGAAGGATCAATTCCTGTGTTTATCAGAAAAAAACAATAGAAAAGAAAAATCTATGGGACTATTGGGTGCCTACAAGAGTGTGACACATTCTACCAGTCAAGGTTCAAGTGCAGAATGGAGCCTTCATTGGTAGCTGTGATCTGTCTTTTAAGGCAGGAGGCTACTTCAAGGACTATTCTTCAGCGGTTCAGGCTTTTCAGTTACCTTCTGCATACCAAAGACTTTACATCTTTTAGAACGTAAAGAGACAAAGCCAGAAAATATCTGGTGTTTCAGTAGGACATTGAAAGTTCATATTCACACTGAAAGAATCTGGTCCATTTTAATGGTTCCTTGATCTCATTTTTCTAGTGATTTTTAGACCAAGGCCCTTGACCTTTAAGATAATGATTTATTGGTAGATCCTAAACCGACCCCCCAATCTGGTGTTTTGTTGTTTTTTTCACAGCAGAGACAACTGAATGTTTATTTTTGTGCCTTTCTTCCTACATGTATTTCAAGTCTTTTCAAAACAAGGCCCCAGAAATCTCCAGATTCAATGATGTCTCTGGGTTTGGTCCATTGCTACAGGAGTCTTAGGGAGTCTTGTATAAATGCTTGAGTTACTCATTTACCAACATTAAACCCTAGGATAGAAGTTGCAACAAAACAGGACTTTTTCCTGCTTTGAATAACCTACTGTCTTTTCTTTGAACCCTCCTTTCCGTTTTTTTTTTGGGGGGGGGCGGTGGCTGGAAGCTGGAAGTTGATTTTTAATGATAAAGTACAATGGAGGGAGGGCAGAGGGACTAAGCCAAGCTGTCCGGGGTGCTGTGATGGTGGTGGGCTGGCTACCCAAACTGCTGCTGCTTCTTAGTGGCCACCTTGCTGGTGAGGTCCTTGGCCTTCCTGGCTTCCTGGGTTGTCGCAACAAGCGTTGTGGAAGGGGCCTCGCCTTCCAGCTTCCCCAAGATCTGTTCAAAACCCTTCATGTTCTTGGTCACATTGCTTTTGGACGAGGCAAGATCAAATTCCTGGACAGCCCTGGAGACACCAAATAAACTAGAGGACACCCAGGCTTCCCGGCGGATTTCGGTCCAGCCACCGTCGTCAGAGTCCACACAGTAAACGCATCATTCCTCCACCACCATCAGCCGGGCGTGGTTGATGTTCCAGGTAAAGGTGGTCACGGTCCGATTCTGTAGGTCCACAATAGAGTCCTTCACCATGTACACCGGTGAACAACACTGGCAGGAAACAGTCGCTCCGCCCAGCGGGGGCCTCTGGTTGGTCCTGGTCAGGAGTCGCTGGGACAGCAGTTTCCGGTCACGTGTCACCTCCCAGTGTACTGCGTCTTCCGTCCGGACACGTTTGCTATAGGAATTAGGGTACCGCTGCCACAAGGCGGCGAACGCTCGGTCCCAGGAACTCCGGAGCACGCTCTGGCCCAGGAAATACTTCATTATTGTCCTCAGCATCCGCGCAGCATCTGGAGTGCGGAGCCTGGGAGGCACGCAGGGGCCCGGCAGACGCTTGGCGCACACCAGCCGCCAAGCTCCTAACTCAGTCACCCCCGCACCGCGCCCGTCGCCATGAGTTCTTTAGCCGCCCCTTTCCGTTTTTGAAGATAAAAGAGGAAATCATCTTCTCTGAAGATACTTGATAATAATTCCCTAAAAAACAAAAACACGTGCTTCCCCTGCACTGTGCTTTCAGATATTGTGGATCTAGTTCAGCTGGTGGATGAGCTGATTGGTGCGTTCACACTGACAGCCAGGTGAATCCATCTCCTTGAGAAGTGGAAAGAGTGCAAGAACCACGAGATCTCCTGGAAATATTTCCCTGGGAAGGCAATTTCATGAATGAGGTCTTCCATGCAAATGACACCAAACTTCCCAGGTGCTCCTCAGTCGCTGTGCAGTCTGTCAGAGGGACAGACATGTCTAGGTTTCAAAATGAGTTCCCCAACAGACAACATTTGGAAATCTCCTGATCACATAAGGTTCCACTATATGCAGCATATTTAGGTTCTGGGGGGTGACATTTATAAAAACCCCACTAAAAGTTTTCTTCAGGCGAAGTCTTGCAATGGTTCTCTGCACCAGTAAACTCACCCCTTAATCCTTCGGATGAGTACAACAAAGGGCAAGGAGCCTATAATTTCAGCGCTTTGGGAGGCCAAGGCAAGCAGATCACCTGAGGGCAGGAGTTCAAGAGCAGCTCAGCCAACATGGCAAAACCCAATCTCTACTAAAAATACAAAAATTAGGTATGGTGGCATGTGCCTGTAATCCCAGCTACTTGGGAAGCTGAGGCAGGAGAATCGCTTGAACCCCGGAGGTGGAGGTTGCAGTGAGCTGAGATCCTGCCACTGCACTGCAGCCTGTGCAACAGAGTGAGACTCTGTCTCAAAAAAAAAAAAAAAAAGCCAAGGAATGTTTATCCGACAATTCCAAGGCATGAGGTTTCACTTCTAGTCATCTGAGATGCGCCTTGTCACGTTTCTGCTGCCAGGAATCATGTAGGAATCGTGGTTCCACTCGCTTAAACCTGAGCCCTTTTCCTTTCCTCTGCTCTTTCTTTGCCAAAAAGTGCCTGATTTGCCTGAGTGGCTTTGAGGGCTCGATAAGCCTTCCTCTTTTTCAGGAGATTTTCTGGAACCAAAGGGATTTTTTTTTTCTCTTGCTCCACCATCTTTCTAGCGTATCTGGTGGTTTTTCAAAGAAGTTACTGCTGTCATACCCCAAAGAGTGACCGTTTCTTTGTAAGGAAAACACAGATCTGTTTTGTGGCTTAAAGAAGTCAGTCGTAAGGATGAAACAATAAGGCAACAAATTTCCATCAGAAGGTCAGGTGATAACCTTTGAGGAGTACTGCAAATAACATGAGATTCTGGAAGCTCAGATCAAAATATAGTTTGGGTTTTTACCAAAGTTGACATTCTGAACATTTTAGATCAGCCCATTTGACATCATTCATTGGCCAAAAAAAAAAAAAAAAAAAAAAATTTTTTTGACATGGAGTTTCGCTCTTATTGCACAGACTGGAGTGCAATGGTGCAATCTCGGCTCACCACAACCTCTGCCTCCTGGGTTCAAGCGATTCTCCTGCCTCAGCCTCCTGAGTAGCTGGGATTACAGGCATGCACCACCAAGCATTATGTATCCTTAGTAGAGATGGGGGTTTCTCCACGTTGGTCAGGCTGGTCTCAAACTCCCAACCTCAGGTGATCCGCCCACCTTGGCTTCCCAAAGTGCTGGGATTACAGGTGTGAGCCACCGCTCCCAGCGATCATTGGCAAAATTTTAGAAGACTCAACACAGGGAGAAAAAAAACCTTGGGGACAGAGGGAAAAGAAGATGAGATTGCAGCTCAGTAAGGGCCCACTAAGAACATGTAAGAGAGGACTACATTCACTTCCTTTTTACAAAGGATTACCAGCCTAAAGAATGTTTTCCAATCAATATCTTGACTTTTTAAAACCCTTTTAATAAAATCCATTTTATTCCTGTGGCATTGGTGAAGAATTACAAGCTGGATGATAACATAGTTCTAGGTGAGTCAAACTTCACTGAACAACTTACCCAGGAATGCTTACTTCCTGTAGGTAAATTGTCCTTGGAAGTACACGAGAGCCCCTCAGCCTTCACCAGTTGGCTAAGGTTTGCTGTCAGCCTCAATTTCTTCTTGATTCAACATTACTGACCAAGAGGAGGCTCAACATTCTTATTCAGAAAGGCTCAACGTTTATATAGGTTGTCTCTGCTACCCCATTCAGAGATGCTCTCATCTCATAAGATGAATTTGACATGAAAATGCTTCCATTTCTCCACAACTTAGGACCTATGCTATTGATAACTACGACATTGAATGGGACAGAAACATGCTACACTGACAACATGAAACACTGATCCATATAAGTGTATGCTCATTTTTACAATATTTTATTTTATTTTTTTGAGACAGAGTTTCATTCTTGTTGCCCAGGCTGTGCGTGCAATGGCACGATCTCAACTCACAGCAACCTCCACCTCCCGGGTTCAAGCTATTCTCCTGCCTCAGCCTCCGGAGCAGCTGGGATTACAGGCATGCACCACCACACCCAGTTAATTTTGTACGCTTAGAAGAGACGGGGGTTTCTCCATGTTGGTCGGGCTGGTCTTGAACTCCCGACCTCAGGTGATCCACCCACCTCATCCTCCCAAAGTGCTGGGATTACAGGCGTGAGCCACCATGCCTGGCCAACAATATATTAATACATTCTATGTATCAGAGATGGCAGTAGCTTTTTGTTCATATAGTTGTCGTTGTTGAGAAGCCTGGCACACACTGGATACTCTGTAAACAATTGTTGGAGGAGCAGACAAATGGAACGTTGCTTGTGCTTCTAGAGTGCTTTGCTCAACTTGATTTTTGCAAATATCTGAATTTGGAGAAGGGCTCTTGTCCTAACAGATCCAACTCTGGGTAAGAATTTTTGAGGGGTTGTACTCCAATCACATTTAGCTTTAATAGGAATTGTGTGCTGAAACCCTAGGAGATGCTTTGAGAATCTCTAAGAATACATATTATGAATTCAACAGCTCTCCGGTCATTTTGCTGATATATTAAAAGGCAACATTTTTATTAATTTATGAAGTGCTGTCTTACCAGTTCTAGGCAATAAAGAAGTTTACAAGGGCAATCAGGATCTGAACAAAGAATAAATAGAAAGATAGTCTGAAATTGGCAATGCTGTCAGGAAATTGGTGGGTACTAAATGAATTGGGGGTGATGGCCCAGTGTGGAACATTGAGGATCAAGTGACCTGGCATAATGTAGATGCCAAGACTGCAAAAATTGACACACGATCCTGACAGAAAATAATTGGTACTTATTTGCATATAATTTCTTATATGTTTTATAAGTTAATTGAGGTCAGAATGAACATAAATTCCCCTCGGCCCACGTATTTTCATCTTATGCAACCACGGTTCCCACCAGCCTCTACTGAAGGAGGTCAGGCCGACCCATTCAGAAAAACAAGAAAAAAAAAATCCCTGCTTAGCCCAACCTAAGGCAGCGGCTCTCTTAAGTTCATCTTGCAGCACTGCCAAAGGTCTCAATCCATCATCTCCGGCCTCACCTTCTTCTTCTCATCACCATCTCAACATTAAAGTGCCAGACAGGCTGTTCACACTCAAGCAAATGGTTTCCTTCACTCCTCATCACAATCCTCGTTCTGCAGATGATGAATCTGAAATACAGAGAGGTTTAGTACCAAGGGCAAGTCACCCAGCTGCTAACAGGAGTTCCAATCCAAACAACTAGCTTCAAAGCCAGTGCTTTTAATTAAACCCCATGCTCTCTTGAACCATTCCTCCATAAATCAGAAAACGTCTAGCCCACCAGAATTGCGTGGCTATCAGACATCAGGATGCCCATCTCCCTCTGAGCACCCCACTGAACCATAAAGACTCCTTGGTATCATGGAGACACGGAAGGCCAGCCTGTTCCCACTCATCCTTCTCCATGCCACCAACCCCAAGAGGCTACTTGGGTTTGGAAGCTTCAGTCTCGGGCCACCCTGGTTTCCATGAATCTGTTTCCATGGATCTTCCCATACAAGAAGTAGTGCTCTAGGCATTCGCCGCCTTGGCTGGCATATTTCTTCTACAACTTATGAGTCCCAAAGTACAGACACCTAGAAAGTAAGCCTAATTCTGACACTGAGATGGAAGGTGATCTTGATGACGGCCTCACTTTCCTTTCTCCTTAACCATGAAGGAGAAACTGTATTCATCAGTTTCCATGCTAGAGGAATGTCGAACAGAAAATGATGGGAAAATACTTTTTCTATCAGGAAAAAAAAAAGACAAGGTGAAGAACAATGTGTATAATAGATTTCTATTATGAAGAGGAAGATAGAAATCTATAACCTATACAGTCATGTGACACAAAATGATGCTTCAACGACAGACTGTGTCTACCATGGCAGTCTCATAAGATTATCATGGAGCTGAAAAATTCCTACTGCCTAGTGACGTCGTCGTCATTGCAATGTCTTAGTGCAATGCATTACTCACCTGTTTGTGGTGATGCTGGTGTAAACAAACCCACCTCACTGCCAGTCATGTGAAAATAGAGCACATGCAATTACGCATATGACTCATAACACTCAATAGTGATAATAAATGACTATATTACTGGCTTATGTAGTTATTGTACCATACTTTTTATCGTCATTTTAGAATGTACCTTTCTACTTATATTTTTAAAAGGCAACTGTGGAACAGCCCAGGCAGTTCTTTCAGGAGGTATTCCAGAAGAAGGCATTGTTACCACAAGAAATGACAGCTCCATGTGTGACTGCCCCTGAAACCTTCCAGTGGGGCAAGGTGCAGAGGCAGAAGATAATGATATTGATGATCCTGGCCCTATGTAGACCTAGATGTGTGTGTTTGCATCTTAAGGTTTTTAACAATGTTTTAAAAGGCAAAAAAAAAAAAAGTAAATAATTATAAAAACAGAAAAAAAACTTACAGAATAAAAATATACTGTATAGCTGTACAATATGTTTTTTAAGTATTATTACAAAGAGACCAAAAACTTTAAAAAGTTTTTTTAGTTTTTATAGTAAAAAAAGTTACAGTAAGGCCAGGTGCAGCGACTGACGCCTATAATCCCAGCACACTGGGAGGCCAAGGCGGGAGGATTGCTTGAGGTCAGGAGTTCGAGACCAGCCTAGGCAATATGGTGAAACCCTGTATCTACAAAAAATACAAAAATTAGCTGGGCATGGTGGCACAAGCCTGTGGTCCCAGCTATTCCAGAGGCTGAGGTGGGAGGATCACTTGAACCTGAGAGTTAGAGGCTATAGTGAGCTGTGTTTGCACCACTGCATTCCAGCCTGGGTGATACAGTGAGAACCTGTCTCAACAAATAAATAAATAGGCAGATAAAGGATGGACTGAGAGAAACTTTTGACTATATAATGTTTTATGTATTTTTATTTTTGACCCATGTGAATATATCTATTCAAAAATCTAACCCACTGGTTTTTAAATTTAAAAAAATATATATATATAACTATGAGAGGTACTAACATTGATTGCCTTTGAAAAGAGAAACCAAAGGTAGAAAAATGATGTATTTATTTCTTACAGCTGCCATAACCAAGTGCCACAAATCATGTGACTAAAAACAACAGAAATTTAGGCTGGAGGCGGTGGTGGCTCATATCTATAATTCCAGTTCTTTGGAAGGCCAAGGCAAGAGGCTAACTTGAGGCCAGGAGTTCAAGACCAGCCTGGGCAACATGACAAAGCCCCATCTCTACAAAACTAAAAAATAGAAAAATTAGTCAGGCATGGTGGCATGCACCTGTAGACCCAACTACTTGGGAGGCTGAGGGGAGAGGATCGCTTCAGCTCAGGAGCTCAAAAGTGTAGTGAGGCTGGGCCCAGGGGCTCATGACTGTAATCCCAGCACTTTGGGAGGCCAAAGTGGGTGGATCACCTGAGGTTAGGAGTTCAAGACCCGCCTGGCCAACATGGTGAAACCTGGTCTCTACTAAAAATATAAAAATTAGCTGGGCGTGGTGGTAGGCGCCTATAATCCCAGCTACTGGGGAGGCTGAGGCAGGAGAATTGCTTAAACCCAGGAGGCGAAGGTTGCAGTGAGCTGAGATCATGCCATTTTGTTTCAGCCTGGGCGACAAAAGCGAGACTCTGTCTCAAAAAAAAAAAAAAAAAGTGCAGTGAGCTATAATCCCACCCCTGCAGTCCAGCCTAGGCAACAGAGCAAGCCTCTGTCTCTAAACAAAAAAAAAAGAAAAAAAAAGGAATTTATTATTTTACAGTTTTAGAGCCTAGAAGACCTAGAAGACACAAGGTGTCATGCTCCCTGTAAAACCCTGCGTGGAATCCCTCTTTGCCTCTTTCTAACTTCTGGTGGTGGCGGTGCTGGCAGTCCTTGGGGATCCTCGACTTGCAGATGCATCGCTCCACTCACTGCCTCTGTCTTTAAAGGTGTTCTCCTTGTCTGTGTCTGTGTCCAAACTTCCCTCTTTCTTCCTATAAGGACACTGGTCATATTGTATCAAGGGCCCCCGACTCATGACCCCAGCTTAACTAATTAGATCTGCGACAACCCAGTTTCCAAATCAGATGCATTCGGAGGCACTAGGAGTTAAGACTTCAACATATCTTTTTGAGGGACGCCATTCAACTGGTAATAAACAGGGTGGGGACATTTTTTGCAGTGTTTCCTTTTATACTGTTTTATTTTTTCTTGCCATGTGCAAAAAAGAAATGCATAACATTAAAAATTTTAAAAGATGCTTGGTGCAGTGGCTCACGCCTGTAATCCTAGTGCTTTGGGAGGTCAAGGCGGGTGGATCACCTGAGGTCAGGAGTTCAAGACCAGCCTGGTCAACATGGTGAAAACCCATCCCTACTAAAAGTACAAAAAATTAGCCTGGCGTGGTGGCGGGCACCTGTAATCCCAGCTACTTGGGAGACTGAGGCAGGAGAATCACTGGGACCCAGGAGATGGAAGTTGGAGTGTTCATTGCACACTCCAGCCAGGGAGACAGTGTGACACTCCGTTTCAAAAAAAAAATGTCAAAAGACTCCCATCACAAATTAGTGCATGGTTGGAAAAGGGATATTCTGTGTTCAGGCTGTAGTCTGAAATCTTATTGTATGAAAATTCTGTCTGCACTTGAGTGTGCTCGCTTTGGGCTTGATTTTACTTTTAGCATGTTCCCAGCATACAAAAGAAAAGTAAAAAATATACAAGATAAGTGTATGCATGTTTACACAAGCCCTAATCTTTTTATTACCTTGGGACAGTCATAGTGGGAATCCCACTGACACAGAGTCACTTTTCCGCAACTGGCCCAAAGCATGCTTCATTTTGGGTTTAGTTTCTCTCCAGTGAATATAGGAAGGGGCAAATATGTATCACCCCCTCCCCAGCATTTCTTAATTACTCAATAAAACCTAATGGTGCCATCCTTAATTCAGAAGACACCCATTTACCTTGAAAGCCATGGGAAATTTTAGGGCGAAAAAGCCATCATCCACGAAGCAGCTGATATTTCAACTGCAAAATACTGGAGGATTTGCTTTGCCAAAATGAAAAAACAGTTAAAATGTTTGCTGGCAAAAATTCAGAGTTTCAGGGAAGTGGGAAGGCTGATGAGGACTCTGCTCACAGAAAACCCAACATGAAAACTCAGCACAACGTCTTCACTGACAAAGAAATTCAATACTTGGTTTTTTAAAAAAGATCTATTGGCCGATTGAGGTGGCTCATGCCTATAATCCCAGCATTTTGGGAGGCCAAGGCAGGTGGATCACGAGGTCAAGGGATCAAAGACCATCCTGCCCAACATGGTGAAACTGCGTCTCTGCTAAAAATACAAAAATTAGCTGGGTGTGGTGGTGCGCCTGTAGTCCCAGCTACCTAGGAGGCTGAGGCAGGAGAATTGCTGGATTCTGGGAGGCGGAGACTGCAGTGAGCCAAGATCATGCCACTGCACTCCAGCCTGGTGACAGAGCGAGACTCTGTCTCAAAATGAAATAAAATAAAATAAAATAAAAAAGATCTATTGAATTGAAAAATCAGGAAACCGAATTTAGTCACTGCTTTTTAAGAATGTTTTTCTCTCTAAACACACCCATTTCCAAATCTCCTTTGATGACTGTCTCTTGTTTAACATTTTTCCAGCCAAGAATAGTTACTTTAGATGCAAGATCCCCTGCCAATCACTATGGAGAACACAGATATACGTAAAGCATAGGCCCTACCCTCAATAAACTTGTCATCCCACTCAATAAAGGAAACAGACGTAAACAACTAACCCAACACAAAACAGAATGAGACTACTCCCCATGCCTTATTAAACAGGGCCTCATTGTAGCTGAAGCATGAACGACATTACATGTATAAACTTTATTATAAAGATAAAGGTTATTGGATAAGTAATGATGATGATGCCAGGATCACAGCAGCAGGGGTCAAACAGAGTTAAAGCAGGGTTCAATAAAGTTACAAGAAATATTTGATAAAAAGTCAGGAGAAGAGAGAATTGCTTCTGACTGGGGAGATTAGAGATGCTTTATGAGATGAATTTGTAAGCTGGGATTTAGAGGATAAGAAAGTTTTTTTTCATTTTCTGAGTGAGAGGAATGGCATTCTAGGCTGAGCAAAGGTCAGGAGGAGTCCTGTAAGTTCCTGACATATTCAAGGCAAAGCAGGAAGACTGCCGCAGCCAAAACATAGGGTATTTGCAGGCATTTAATGGAACAAAATTCTAGAAGGGTAGTTTGGGGTAGGATCAGGAAAGAGCTTACCTGCCAGGCTAAGAGGAAGTTAATTTTTACAAGAGGGACTGCCGCAGTTTTTCAAGGAGGCAATTGATGTAAGTGGACCCATGTTTAGGAATATAATTCTAGGCTACAACGAAACACTCAGCATTAACCCAGTGTGGCCAATGGACTGGAGTGAAGAATACCTGGATATGATGCTCTTGGAGGGAAGGTCTTGGTGGGAAGGTCTTGGTGTTAGCTCATTCTCAGCCTGATTATAAAACACCTTTACATTGTCAAAGCACTCTGCAGTTTTATGGTAGTCTTTATTTCACCTATCTACCCAAAATTCCTATGTGGGTGTGTGTGTGTGTGTTATATATAATATATGTATATATTACAATGGTCATTTTACAGATGAGGAAATGGAAATATACCCATTGTAAGTGGCTCACCCACAGCCCAAAACTGCCAATTCCTCAGCATCCAAACCCACTCCTCTTTCCACTAAACCACAGACAACTCCAAGCACACCCATCTTTACTTTAAAGTGGGGTTATTTCCTTGAAGAGATCTAATGTCATAGATAAAAAGATAGAAATATTTGGGAGTTTAAAAACGAGTTTCCTTTAAGATTTAGAGCGAAGCAAATGTTAGCAGTCAACTTTTAAACTTTTGGAAATGGTGTCATTAAAGGAATAACAGCCACAATAACAAGACTACAATAAAACAGTCAATACTCATATGGTGTGAATGAGAAGAATTGTTTGTTACATTTCGCTCAGGAATGTGGGTCAACCTTCTCATGCTTCCCCTACAGCCTTGTCTGAAGCATTAACAAATGGCTTTTGTGTCCCTGTCTATGTGACTGTGGCATGTAACTGGACAAGCGGCTACTTCACACAAGAAGGGTTTATATATAAAGGTTTAGATCTACCCATGGCCCCAGACAGAGCCTTCTGCACCAGATGGATTGAAATGCGACTCAAGAAGTACTGTGGGCTGGTTCCCACCCCGGCCCCCTTAGCCCTGTTTGGGGAAGTCACTAACTCCAGCGGACTGGGCTTTGCCCTTTGTTGCAATGAGTCCTAAGCCAGATTTTCTGCCAGCACACCCTCCTGTGTTCACTGACTCCTTAAGACTACCCAGGACATCTGTGTGGGTGGCAGGGCTTTTTATTTTTTAAACTTTGGTGGAAGGGGAAAAGGGGGGCACTATTAGTCTTTGTAAATGAGGCCATTTCAGGTAAAGCTATTTTTGTGACCATTTTCATCCCCTTTTCTCCCTCAGGCCACCTTTCCTCCCCCTCTTCACTCACTCGTTCAGTAGTTACGATCATTTCTGCTTCCTGGATTGTTAGTCTATTCGTGCATTTTCTAACTTGCCTTATGTTCTACTGTTTAAATGTCTTTATATAGTGAAAAATTCCTTCCAAAGCTGTCTCCAAAATTTCAGATCTTGGGCTCAGCAATTTCTTAGCTTAAGCTTTAGGCAAAATATAGAAGTGGCAATTACAGTTAGCCCAAAGGATAAAAGCTGCAAACCAAAAGAATAAATTACAGACAACCTTGTGTTTTATTGCTTTTTTTTTTTTTTTGAGACAGAGTTTTGCTCTTGTTACGCAGGCCAGAGTGCAGTGGCACAATCTCGGTTCACTGGAACCTCTGCCTCCCAGGTTCAAGCGATTCTCCTGCCTCAGCCTCCTGAGTAGCTGGGATTACAGGTGTGTGCCACCACGCCCACCTATTTTTATATTTTTTAGCAGAGATGGGGTTTCACCATGCCGGTCAGTCTGGTCTCGAGCTCCTGAGCTCAGGTAATCCACCAGCCTCGGCCTCCGAAAGTGCTGGGTTTGTAGGTGTGAGCCATCATGCCCGGCCTTGGATTTTATTGCTTTCTCTGTGTTTTAAAAGTTGATATCTTAACCTCTGCATAAATAAAAGGAAACATTTGCAAATTCAACAATAATTCAACATATTATTAACTTGTAATTAATAATATGGAAATTCATCTGTCCAAAATCTCACCCTTCTGGGGATGTCAGCGTTTTATCTAGCAGCTTTGTTTTGCAGCAGGGAAACTGAGGCCAAATATTGCTTTCGGTGCTTCTCCAGGGTTAACTAATTTCTTTTCTTTGTTTTTTTTTTTTTTTTTGAGATGGAGTTTTGCTCGTATTGCCCCGGCGGAAGTGCAATGGCACAATCTCGGCTCACTGCAACTTACACCTCCCAGATTCAAGCGATCCTCCTGTCTCAGCCTCCTGAGTAGCTGGGATTACAGCCATGCGCCACCATGCCCAGCTAATTTTGTATTTTCAGTAGAGACGGGATTTCCCCATGTTGGTCAGGCTGGTCTCAAACTCCGGACTTCAGGTGATCTGCCCACCTCAGCCTCCCAAAGTGCTGGGATTACAGGCATGAACCACCACAGCTGGCAGGTTAACTAATTTCTGAGGGAACTAAGGGACTATTTGAGAATTCATTACCTATTTTGTGAGGCATGGGGTGAGGGGTTTCTCTACATCAAGCCATGAATCAGGGGGATTTTTTAATCAGTAAAATAATAATATTTTTGGACAAAGCAGACAAAGTAGTTGCTGCTTTTTTAACCAACTAGACAAGTCAGCCATGATAGCTAAACTAGCAGTTGTTTTTGTTTGTTTGTTTGTTTTGTGACGGTGTCTCACTATCACCCAGGCTGAAGAGTGCAGTGGCAAGATCTCAGCTCACTGTAGCATCTGCGTCGTGATTCCAGCCATTCTCCTGCCTCAGCCACCCAGGTAGTTGGGATTACAGGCATGCACTATCACACCTGGCTAAGTTTTGTATTTTTAGTAGAGACCACCATGTTAGCCAGGCTGGTCTCCAACCCCTGACCTCAGGTGATTCACCCGCCTCGGCCTTCCAAAGTGCTAGAATTACAGGCGTGAGCCACCGTGCCTGGCCTAAACTAGTAGTATTAAACAGTCTCAGCCTGAGTTACTGAGTCAAATTCCCTTATCTAGCCCAGCGGTTCTCAATTTCTCACTATTATCGCCCCCTCAATATAAAATCTAACAAGAGAAATTACATACAAAGGAGTCACATTTTGTCAGGTAGGGTTAGTCTGAAGGAACACAGACCATTGTAATATTTGGGATTTGTTTTATCTCCCAGGAACCAAGTTTTGCTCCTTTGAAGACAATATTACCCCAGTTAAAAATTCATGCTGTAGCCTAATTCCATATATCAAAATGAGTAACCAATCCAGTCCCACTCTGTGTATAAATCTTTATTGGAACTTACTTCACTGTTCTGTAATTATATTTGTATTAATCAGCCTCCAACCAGGCAATAAAATCCTCAATGGGATTTTTTTTTTTTTACTTCCTAGAAAAGAGCTCAAAAGTGTTGAATAAATGAATGAACAGATGAATAAATGAAACATAAAGATTGACTGGCACAATTCAGAAGCCAGTAGGTTCTTAATAGCTCTGCCTCTTCATTCCTTGACTAACTGACCGGAGGTTCAAACATTAAAGGCGTCTCCAGGTGTTGCCTCAGCCAAGTGACTGCTGTGAAAAGACACTAGGTTTCCAAACACCCACAAAGTCTTGCCTACTTTTTGGAGGATGACAGGTGCAGGAGGCAGTGACAGAGACTTGATGTTTGTTTGAAGTCTTTGTGACCATTTCTCTACCAGATACAATAGGGTGCAGGAAGTAGTAATTAAGTTGTCTCAAAGCAGCATTGCAAGTTTACTCACAAAAATGAACACTTAACCTTTCTCACTGTTGTGCCTGGACTGGTTGCCTAGAGTGATGGCCAACAGCAGTGCTAATGGCCCAGGCAAGGCGGAACAGAGCACCCTGCAATTAGGAGGAAGGATATCCCTAAAGAAGATTGGGAGGGGGATGCCAGAAACCCACTCCTGCCAGACCCTGAGATCCCATAGGCTGCAGGGAGACTCAGGGGGAACAGCCTAGTCTTCTCCCACATATCTCCTCCATTAAACCAGAAAGTCTCTCTATCTCATTCTTAACAGATCCATTGCCACTCACGTTCCAAAACAATCACTCAGCCAAAGTGCAATCAGTTTCTGTGGTTGCTGCTGCAGAGTAGGTTATTGTAGGTACTAACAATTACAGATAAGAAACAGCATAATAACAAAAACAACAGTATATTTATGGAGCATTCTAACTTTTTTTTTTTTAACAGATGCCTAAACTTTTTATTTCACACAGCTTATGCAAGTTGTGAGGCCAAGGACATGACTGCAAACAAGGTTTAATTTAAATGAATAGCCAGGCATGGTGGCTCATGCCTGTAATCCCAGCACTCTGGGAGGCCTAAGGGGTGAATTATCTGAGGTCAGGCGTTCCAGACCAGCCTGGCCAATATGTATAGTAAAACCCCATCTCTACTAGAAATACAAAAAATTAGCTGGGTGTGGTGGCACACGTCTGTAATCCTAGCTACTTGGAAAGCCGAGGCAGGAGAAGCACTTGAACCCAGGAGGCAGAGGTTGCAGTGAGCTGAGATAGCGCCATTGCACTCCAGCCTGGGCAACAGAGCAAGACTCCATCTCCTCCCACCCCTCCCCTACAACAAAAACAAATTGATTACATAAATAAGCTTTCTTCCCCATGAAAATACTACTTGTTACTTCACACTTGTTCTAACATACACAAAATCCCCACCCTATCTGGCACAGATACACTTAATAGGCAGTATCAAGTACAATCTCCATTTTACTTTTCTCCAGAGAATAGTTGTCTTCAATCTTTTATTCAGCTCCTTACATGGGTTTTGGTGGGAGTCGTGGGGCAGCACCTGCAGGTCTAAATCGGGCTGGGGGTATTTGGTCCTTGCGGGCTTCACGAGATCAATTCTTGACTACTTTGCCGTGAATTGCACAACTCACACAGTAATGTAGCTTCACACAGAGCTTGGGAAGTACATAGGCATCAATGACACTCGCTTCAGAAATATCCCTGACTGCTGCGGCCTCCACTATGTTTCGAATGACAAATTTCTTAATGGCCTTGTCCTTGGGCACACATCGGGCACAGTTCGTGCAGCGAATAGGGTGAACATGGCTGAGGCCATTTTTGGCACTACTGTTGTTGCTTCTTTTCTTTGTCATCTTGGAAGCTTGCGGCAGAGAAAACAGCATTCTAACATTTACAAAATGTTTTCATAAATAGATGATATTTTATCTTCACCACACTGTGAATAACGTAGACTAAATGGGTATTAACTGCATTTTTTATTTCCCAGACGAAGTCTCACTCTGTCTCCAGGCTGGAGTGCAGTGGTGTGTGTCGCAATCTTGGCTCATTGCAACTTCCGCCTCCCGGGTTCAAGGGATTCTCCTGCCTCAGCCTCCTGAGTAGCTGGGATTACAGGTGCCCGCCACCACGCCCAGCTAATTTTTGTGTTTTTAATAGAGACCATATTGGCCAGGATGATCTCGATCTCTTGAGCTCGTGATCCGCCTGTCTCGACCTCCCAAAGTGCTGGGATTACAGGCGTGAGCCACCCCGCCCAGCCTTTAACTGCATTTTATAGACCAGAAAGCTGAGGGCAAATGACTGGAATTCCCAGGGTAGTAGACTCTTCAAGCTACTGTAACAGATACCTGAGTTCCAGATGAGGCACTGCCAGTTACTCACTGGTGGCCTAAGCCCGTCACTTACCTGCTCTCAGCCTTGTTTCCCTCATCTATCTCAAAGGATTGCTGAGAGTTTAAATGAGGTAAAGCCTATGTGGCACTGAGCGCAATAACTAGTAAAAGATAATGGCTAAAATAAATAAATAAAATAGTTATTAGTATTAATACTTGTATTTTTTATTCACTATTTGTTAAGAAAGTAGTGGTCTTTAGATTACATAAAATATTAGGAAATATATGCAAATCCAAAATAATGCGATTCCAGCAGCTCTCAAGGGAAACAGGAAAATATTCAAATTGTCCTATTTAAAAATAAATAAATATTTTTGACTCCTGGCCGGGCTCAGTGGCTCATGCCTATAATCCCAGCACTTTGGGAGGCCGAGGTGGGCGGATCACCTGAGGTCAGGAGTTCGAGACCAGCTTGACCAACATGGAGCCTCTACTAAAAATACAAAATTAGCTAGGCGTGGTGGCACATGCCTGTAATCCCAGCTACTCATGAAGCTGAGGCAGCAGAATTGCTTGAACCCAGGAGGCAGAGGTTGCAGTGACCCGAGATCCCGCCATTGCATTCCAGCCTGGGCAACAAGAGCGAAACTCCACCTCAAAAAAAAAAAAAATATATATATATATATATATACACACATACACATACACATACACACACATATATTTCACTAGTAAAAAATAAAGCCATAGAAAAATGATTCCATTAAGGAAATATAAAACATCTTCCTTACAACCATATTCTTTATATGACTGTCATCAATAGACTTCACATCTCTCTCCTCAATTCCATTTCATAAAGAAGAATTTGGAGGGTGAAAATTATTTTCCCAAAGTTAGACAGGAGGCCATTTGCCCAGCCATGTAAAATAATACATCAACCAAAACAGGCCAATTCAAAATATAAGCTTCATAAGAAGATGGGTTTCTGTCTGTTTGGTTTGCTTACTATATCCTCAGGACCTGGAACAGTTCCTGACATGTAGTATGTTATCAGAAAATATTTGGTGAATATTGAAAATACTGAGTGCTTGAGCAACTTCGTTCATCTTCAGATATTATCAAGGAGATTGTTCATTGAGTTAACTTTCTGCTGTTGGTCCATTCAATCATTCACTTATTCAACACACACCTATTAAGCTCCTACTACGTACCAAACTCTGGGCTGGGTGCTGGGTATAGAAATGCCAGAAGGCGGCCAGGTGTTGTGGCTAAGGCCAAGGCCGCCGAATCACTGAGGTCAGGAGTTCCAGAGCAGCCTGGCCAATGTGGTGAAACCCTATCTCTACTAAAAACACAAAAATTAGCTGGGCGTGATGGCAGGCACCTGTAATCCCAGTTACTCAGGAGCTTTAAACCTGGGAGGTGGAGGTTGCAGTGATCCAAGATCGCGTCCCTGCACTCCAGCCTGGGAAACTGTCTCCAAAAAAAAAGGCCAGGCACGGTGGCTCACGCCTGTAATCCCAATACTTTGGGAGGCGGAGGCGGGCGGATCACGAGGTCAGGAATCGGAGACCATCCTGGCCAACGTGGTGAAACCCTGTCTCTACAAAAAAAAAAAAAAAAAAAAAAAAAAAAAAAAAAAAATTAGCTGGGCGGGGTGGCGCCCGCCGGTTGACCAACACGGGAGGCTGTGGCCGGTAAAAAACTTGAAC
>CAUYLG010046353.1:0-49414 GCA_963573385.1 Cacajao melanocephalus
TGGGGAATAGATTGCCTTTGTAAGGACCAAAATTAGCCAAAAGATTAGACATTATGGTTTAGGAGTCATGCAGCTGGAGGCTACAAGATGCGGACCCTCCTTAAACTGTTCCTAAGATCAGTGCTTGAGGTATTTTGCAGATCTTGAACTTGATGGATCAGCAGGCACCACCTAGATTGATAAACTGGCTCATCTGACCCTATGGCCCTACCCAAGAACTGACTTAGTGCAAGACAGCTCTGACCCAAACAATCAGCACTCCTGACTCATTAGCTGTCCCCCCACCCACCAAATTGTCCTTAAAAACTTTGATCCCCAAATGCTGGGGGAGACTGGTTTGAGTAATAATAAAACTCTGGTCTCCTGCACAGCTGGCTCTACGTGAATTACTCTGTCTATATTGCAATTCCCCTGTCTTGATGAATCAGCTCTGTCTAGACAACGGGCAAGGTGAACGCACTGGGTGGCTACAAATTGTGTACCCAAGCAACAAAAGTAACAATTTGGGAAGTATTTGAAGCTCACTGACCAGAATTTCTTTAACAGTTTTGGTCTATTCATTTATTCATCCATGGTAACCACTATTATTGGGTATCAGGAACTGATATTTACTCAGAACGTTAAGAACATTATTCATCTTGATGTGCTAAATCGTCTGAGTTACTGAAAATGGGTATACTAGGTTTCTTACAAAGAAGTTGCTTGGATTTATAAAATATGAGGCAGTTGACCTGAGACAAGGAAGTAGAAAGTGGTTCATGTACACAATTTTCATTTTTCACTTTGAACCCAGAACACCTGCTACTCCAGGCCAGAAATTTAAGCTCTGCGCAGCTAGTTCTGCCTCCAGTCCTAGGGTAGCAAGCCAACCAAGCACCCAGGAAAGATGGTCTGAAAACCTTCTTTCTTGCAATGTCAGGAGGGCAGCAGAATTTTGGGACCAAATCTCAGCAACTGAGTTTGGTTTCCTCACGAACCAAGCCACAAGCCTTTAGGGTGAGAGGAACAGGTAAAGAAAGGATGAATGGGCAATGAAGCCAGCCCAGAGTGGGGAGTTCGTGCTCTCTAACAGATTCCGCCGGCTTTAGCTTTGCGACTTAGGGTGGGTTATGTAGCGCCTCTTAAGTCTGACCTCCTAACTAGGGGGCACAAGTCTTTCTCGAGGGAATGCTGAGAGGCTCTAATGGGAAAACGTGGGTAAACGTTTTAACTTAGCTAAGAACCTGGCCCACGGTAAGCCCTTAATAAGTAGTTATGTTAATGGTGTGATTACCATCGTCATTATTGTTTTGTGTTTGTCATCACTACTGCCGCGACCATCACCGACCTCTTTTACGCCTCCACGGGGATCCCCACTTCTCAGCCTGGCAGCTCCAGGCTCTGGTGACTCATTCATTTCCTGGAAGCCCTCTAGGCAGCACTTTCCTCTCCAGAGTGACTCCTTCTCAGAAGGCAGGGATCCCCCCGGAAACCTTTCTCTCTCCGTCTCGCTTTCTAACTCAATCTCTCATTCCCGAGTCCAAACTAAGAGACTCGAGCCTCAGACTCAGCCAGCTCGGGCGCCTTCCCGCACGCCTCTGCCGCCTGGAGGACGCGGGCGGCAGCGCCCCTGGTGGGCCGGGTAAACTGGCTCCCACTTCGGCCGCCCGCGCCCCGCCCAGCTCCCGCCGCGCTCTCGCTGCCCAGCCACATCTTCCTCTGCCTTCCACCCCGCGGGACCATGTCGAGGTTCAGCTGGGGATACGGCGAGCACAACGGTGAGCGCCTTTTCGAACCGACGGGGGCTTTGCGCGCGGTCGGTGGAGGCGAGTAAGAGGGCGGGCGCCACGTCCCGGCGCCCGCCGACCACACACTGGGCTCGCACTTTGAGAAACTTTTCGGTTCCTCTTTAAACTGAGCAGCACTCCCCGGAGCCCAAGGCAGGAAGCGGAGAGCAGGCTTGTCAGGGTAGACGGGGTGTTGGTAGTGGGTAGGAGAGTTGGTGTGTGTTGTCTCTATCAGGATTCCCCAGATTCCCAAATATTCATACAAGTTCGTTCACCTTCATCTGAAAAGCCAAGGACTGCCTAGTAACAGCCACTTACCAATTAAACGCTTGGAGATTAGAAGTCTGATGACACACTTTAATGAAATAAGGACAAGTTCGCTTTCAGTCTTGGAAGCTCACTATTATTCACTTAGGAGAAACAAATCATAGCAAATCTTTGAAAATATGTTTAGGAAATCTTGTATTGTGACACTGAAGATTAAGTTGGCTTCTTGGCAAACAAAATACTGCATGTTTCCTAATAGCTGTTACTGTTAATATTCCCACAGCAGTTTGCAGTTGGTTGACTACTACTGGGGACTTTAGTAAGGCTTCAGGTTCTTGCTGGGAAATGAAGTTATATTGTGAGTCACTTCCCTACTCTTCCTCTCTTGCCACGCTTGTCAACTGATGAGCAAACGGTTACTAAAATTATAATTCTTTGACAGAAATGTATTAATAGGATGAACAATAATGAGACACACACTTTTCTTCTTGTATATTTCATATCATCAAAAGTAAAACATTTTTCTTGTTTTTACAAAGTTAAACTGAACTGATTGTTTTAAATGATAATTATTTGAAATAATTGCAGTGACACCAAAAAGCCTTATAATAAATAACTGTCAAAGTTAAGGTTTGATTTAGCCATTCCTCAATGTGCATATATTTCAAAACATCATGTTGTACACATAAATATATACATTTTTGTCAATTTAAGAAGTAAATACATAATAATAAGAGAAAAAGTTAAGACTGTGAATAATAATACTTTTCTTCTATTAGCATGTACATGATTGAACAGTATAGTATGGTCAAGTTTTATAGCAAGTTTAATTTCACGAACTAATAGAAAAGTTCCATTTCTAATTGTAGCCTGCTTAATTTCTAATTGTAGCCTGTTTCCAAACATGCTAGTTTAAAAATGGCAGCAGGTGAAATTTATAACTTTAATAATAAAAGGTATATAGGCGGATTTCTTCTTGATTAAGGCCATCATTATAATCTTACATTTTGCTAATTTCCAGTGTATGTTTAGGGGGAAAAATGACAAAACAAATCTCTTTCAATTTTCCTCTCTGCTGAAGTCGTTTTTATTATGGTTATTTAATAGTCATTGAATCCCAACTGTGCCCTTATGATAGGAAGAAGAAGTGTATTTTAATCAATGGATATTGTTTACTCTTTAGTAGGTTAGAAATTATTGACCAGAATGAAGCTTATCTTCAGGAATTTTAAAAATTCATCTTAGAAAAGCCATTAATAAGGAGTGATTTTGTATGTCTTTTAGGAATTGTAGAGCCATTCCCTTCTTTTAGATGCAATCTGTCTCTGAAGACCACATCCTTAATTAAAGATGTGGTCTTCAGAAAAAGATTGGCAAAATCCTATTGGAAATGTATTATATACGAACTATGCAAGTTTTTATTTGTTTGTTTGTTTTTGAGATGAGTCTTGCTCTGTCTCCCAGGGTGGAGTGCCCTGGTGCAATGTCAGCTCACCTCTGCTTCCTGGGTTCAAGTGATTCACCTGCCTCAGGCTCCCGAGTAGCTGGGATTACAGGTGAATGCCACCACGTCCAGCTAATGTTTTGTATTTTTAGTAGAGATAGGCTTTCACTGTGTTAGCCAGGAGGGTCTCAATCTCCTGACCTTGTGATCTGCCCTCCTCGGCCTCCCAAAGTGCTGGGATTACAGGCGTGATCCACCACGCCAGGCTACTAGACAAGTTTTGTTGTTGTTGCTTTTTCTGTTTAAACATTGGTAAAGCCAGTGACTGAGCAGATAAAAAGAGACTTAAGCTGGGAATAGCAACACTGATAAAATGGAACATCAAGACCTGAAGCCCTGAAAGGGTACTATCTTCACAAATAACTTAGGTCTTCCTCTAACCTTTGACTACCTTATTCGTTTAGTTTAGGGAATGTGACATCACTGAAAAGTGTATGTCATTGTGGATATTTAAAATTTCCTGAATCAATTGAGCAACCACCATGTATCTCTAATTAAGAATTATGTTGGCCGGGCGTGGTGGCTTATGCCTGTAATCCAGCACTTTGGGAGGCCGAGGTGGGCAGATCACCTGAGGTCGGGGGTTCGGCCAGCCTGACCAACATGGAGAAACCCCATCTCTACTAACAATACAAAATTAGCTGGGCATGGTAGCGTGTGCCTGTGTAATCCCAGCTACTCGGGAGGCTGAGGCAGGAGAATCCCTTGAACCTGGGAGGGAAGGTGAAGGTTGCCATGAGCCAAGATGGTGCCATTGTACAAGAATTATGTTTAGGCCAATTATGGTGGCTTGCACCTGTAATCCTAGCTACTCAGAAACTGAGATGGGAGGATCGCTTGAGGCCAGAAGTTCCAGACCAGCCTGAGAGGTTAACGGGGGTTAGGGAGGAGGAGGAGGACAAGGACATTTTTTTGGAAAAATTGATAAAGGGTACCTTTTTAAGAGGCAGGGTACTGAATTGTCTATGATAGTTAACAGATAATATTGGAAATGTGATATGAAGTATTTTTACTTTTATTTTATTTTGGTTTGACTCTTCTTTTAAAAATAGTTCTGATTATAAAGGACTGGAGATAGGAGAGCAAAGGAATTAGGAGAAGAAAGCAAGTCTTTTTTGATTGGAAGACTGTCACCTGCATGTTGTGACACATGCATTGCATCTTTGAAATTTAATTTTCTTTAGATTAACTCTTATTTGGTGGCAGTGAAATAGAAGACATTTTCAGAATTAAGGGGAAAAAAAGGTCTAGGTTATGTATAGAAAGACTACTCAGAAAGATGGTAAAAGTATTAAATAAACAAGGTTTTTTTTGGTAATAGGTTCTAAGTAAGGACTTTTGATGCTCAAGTGGCTTTGAAGTTCAGTTTGTCAGATGACACCTCTTAAGCTGAGTGTATAGTTATATATTTATACTATGACTTTGTGTGCCTGAAGGATATATGAAAGAAAGAATGTATGTATGTGTGCACTCTCTTTTGCAAAAATGAGGCATAGTATGCAGCATTAGATTTAGAGTTTGGGCCAGGCATGGTGGCTCATGACTGTAATCCCAATACTTTGGGAAGCCGAGACATGTGGATCACTTGAGCCCATGAGTTTGAGACCAGCCTATAGTAAGCCATATAGTGAGAATTTCTCTCTACAAAAAAAAAGAAAGAAAAAAAAGTTTTTAAAAAAAGTAACTGGGTGTGGTGGTGCACACCTGTACTCCCAGATACTTGGGAGGCTGAGGGGGAGGGATCATTTGAGTTTGGGAAGTTGAGGCTTTAGTGAGCTGAGCTCGCACCTCTTCCTTCCAGCCTGTATAACAGAGCAAGACCATGTCTCAAAAAAAAAAAAAAAGATTTAGAGTTTGAAGCTGTTGATGATTGTGATATATTGCATTTATTTAAATATCACTCTAAATTTTATCATTTTAAAATGTTTTTGGTTGTTTTTAGTAACATCTTAATTAACTGTCATGCTGTGACATTTTAATTAGTACTTGATTTTTAGTGAAAGATTGGTTAGCAAAGTAGGCGGGGAAACCTTAGTCAGTAGCCCAGTGCCCTGCTCACCTGGTGATAGCCGTATAAATTTCAGGAATAGTAGAGAGAAGAGAATAAGAACCTATAACCTATAAAGTGACTCACATCTGTAAAATGACGTGGAGCTTACATGAAACTACAACCTTGCGGCTGATTTTGAGGGGCAAGGCTTTAGATAGAGTCTTCCAAAGAAATGAAGAGGATTGGCTCATTTCAATTTCCCTTGTCTGATTTGTGAACTTGATGTGATTTTGACTTTTTGAATAGAGGACCAGGATGACACTTGTCTCTTGTGTTGAAATTCAAGTGTAACATTGGCAAAATAACCACAGAAGAACCTTCTGAAATGAAGAAAGAGAAAAATAAATTACAACCTGACTCCACTGCAGATAATCAACAATATTACATTTCCTGACATGGTACAGCCATTTTATTTGGATTATCCTAGGTGAAAAGTTTGCTTGTTTTCTTGGTATGCCTGTTGCACAGCACAGGTAATTGAGTGGAGGCCTGAGTGACACCAGAAGGTAGCACTGAGTGATAGAAGGAAGAATAAAGGACAGCATCTTTAAGAATGACACCCTTCCTTTGCGTCATGGCTTTCTCAGCTTTTTTGACTCTCAATCTGCAAACCTGATCTCTGGAGCAACCACAGCTCATTCCTGGACTGAGACTGAATGTCTTTGTTTTCAATGATGAATTGTGTGATTGTTTTTAGTTTGGTAGAAGGTTACCTTTGGAGAGTACTTTATAAAATTTACAGACTCTGCTGTCTATAAGGGTTATTTTAATTCTGAAAATGACTTAAGGCACACCAAGAGTTTCCTACCTCTTTAATAAAAACAACTAATCTTGTAAAAGATAAAAATTAGACGCCAAGGTCCTGAGGATGAGAATCTCATTTTATTAATCTTTGCATTTTCTTCAATTTCAAGTACAGTGCGTTAAACTCAATGAATATTTGTTGAAAGAAAAACTTATTTAATCGTTTTCTTTTGGTCCTATGTATTTAAGGTCCTATTCATTGGAATGAATTTTTCCCTATTGCTGATGGTGATCGGCAATCTCCAGTTGAAATTAAAACCAAAGAAGTGAAATATGATTCTTCCCTCCGACCACTTAGTATCAAGTATGACCCAAGCTCAGCTAAAATCATCAGCAACAGTGGCCATTCCTTCAACGTTGACTTTGATGACACAGAGGACAAATCAGGTTGGCTTTGTGTACGTGGTCATGAGTGAAGCGTTTGGATGATTAAACTACACTCTCTTATCTTTCATGTTTTGTTTTTGCTAGACCTGGAATTTGTAAAACTGAAGTATATTTTTTTCTTCATGTGAATTGAGATATCTTGTTACATATTTGAGCCTTCAGATAATCTTACCTTAAAATAATAAAAAGGAATATTTAGAAAAGGATATGTTGCATGGTAATTTAAAATTGACCTTAGCTTGTTATTATAACTTCCCTTAGAATTGACCATTATAAAAATACTGAAGTTTAATAGTTTTTATAAGTATTTCATGATTTGTTTCTGCAAAGTTTTAGCCATAATTATTTTAGCATTATTTGCAAACCTATAATGCCATTTAGTACATGCTTGAATAGAAAAAGATTAGTTTTTTTAAAAAAATCTTATTTTCTTATTTTAATTGCAAAAGTAATATCCATATATAGTAAATAAAACAATATGGAAACATATGACAAATATTAATGTCTCTTTCTTCCCACAATCTCTCCTGAAGTAACTAATGTTATATTCTTTTTTTTCCTGAAGCAGAGTTTTGCTCTGTTGCCCAGGCTGGAGTACAGTGGTACAATCTCAGCTCACTGTAACCTCTGCCTCCCGGGTTCAAGCGATTCTCCTGTCTCAGCCTCCTGAGTAGCTGGGATTACAAGCATCCACCACCTCGCCCAGCTAATTTTTTCTATTTTAGAGATGGAGTTTCACCATGTTGGCCAGGCTAGTCTCAAACTCCTAACCTCAGTTGATCTGCCTGCCTCAGCCTAGCAAAGTGCTGGGATTACAGGCATGAGCCCCCTCACCCAGCCTAATGTTATATTTGTCCATAATATTTTAGTGCTTAGTTATGTATACATACATGTGTATCATCCTTGTTTTGCATTTTCTTATTAAAAATACATTTGGAATAATGCTATATAACTCTGAATTTTTTTCCCATTTAAAAATATTTTATAGACATCTTTCCAGATTAAAATATATCTTGTTAAAAAGCTAAACTGCAGCCAGGTGTGGTGGCTCACACGTATAATTCCAGCACTTTTGGGAGGCTGAGGTGGGAGGATTGCTTATGTTCAGGAGTTTGAGACCAGGTTGGGCAACATGGTGAAACCTCATTTCTACAAAAAATAAAAAATTAATCTGGCACGGTGGGGCATACCTGTAGTCCCAGCTACTGTGGCGGCTAAGGCAGGAGGATTGCTTGAGCCCAGGAGGTCAAGGCTGAAATGAGCCATGGTAGCACCTCTGTACTCAACCTGGGTGACAGAGCAAGATCCTGTCTCAAACAATAAAAATAAAATAAAATAATTTTAAAAGTTGAATTGTATTAGCTATGCTTACATCATAATTTATGTACCATTCTCCTAATAATGGACATTAAAGGGAGGGAAAGTAGAAGTTAAATTTTTTTTAAAAAATAAATATTTGAAACACTTTTTTTACTGCATATTCCCTATTAGTACTGTTTTCTAGAACATGTGATAAAAGTTTCGTTTAATGATGAGTTGTTGGAGTAGTGTCTTTCACGCTCTGTAAATAATGGACCCACAGATTATCTGTTGATTTATTAAGTAAATGATGAGAAAGGCATTTTCTTGAAAAGAATGTTTAATATCTTTTCAGGCATATCTGCTGCCCAAGCATAGATTCTGTCCAAGGTATCAAGTTTAAATGTAAGACGAGATAAAAGATTAGAGAGAATCATATATGGAAACACTTTTTAGGGCTTCTGACAGATTGGTTTTATTTTTAGTCTAAGATTAGGATGATGGTGTATTTACTTTATTAATGAAAATATATAGTTAAATTTTAAAAATCCCCAATTGAAAGGAAGTTTTTACTTATAGTTGGGTCCAGATTTACGTTAGTTGTAATATCTTGTATTTATGTAAAGCTTTATTGTTATCAAAAATTATAAGCCCATACACACTTCATCCTCATATTTGTCAAATTCATAAAAGTGGTAAGGTTTTTTTGTTTGTTTGTTTGAGATAAGGTCTTGCTCTGTTGCCTAGGTTGGAGTACAGTGGTGTGATCATGGCTCACTCAGTCTTGACTTCCTGGGCTCAAGCAATCCTCCTGCCTCAGCCTCCTGAGTAGCTGGGACCGCAGGCATGTGCTAATTTTTGTATTTTTTGTAGAGACAAGGTTTTACCATGTTGCCTAGGCTAATCTCGAACTCCTGAGCTCAAGGGATCTGCCTGCCTCAGTCTCCCAAAGTGCTGGGAGCCACCACACTGGCTTAAGTAGTACGTTTTCATAAAAACATTGTAAAAAATGCATAAAGAAAAATTAGTACATGGCATTTTCAACTTTTTGGAGGAAGTGCAAGTAAGGAGGAACCTGGCCTTTTACATATATATGTTCAACTATATTTCCTTCAAAGCCTCAGTTTTGTGAATCTGTTAATGAAAGTGGTTAAGCCAGGCATGGTGTCACACACTGGTAGACCCAGCTACTGGGGAAGGAGTGTGATTAGTTAGGCCCAGGAATTTGAGGACAGCCTGGGCAATAGTGAGATCCCATCTCTTGTGGTTAATGTAATATATATAGTAAAAGTGTCCAGGTGTTCTAAATACATAGTTTAAACCACCCATAATTGTAGTTTGATAGTGTTTATGTCAAACGTTTAAAAAGTGAAACTGTCTCAAAAATAAAAATAAATAAATAAGGCCAAACATGGTGGCTCACACCTGTAATCCCAGCACTTTGGGAGGCTGAGGCAGGCGGATCACCTGAGGTCAAGAGCTTGAGACCAGCCTGGTCAACATGGTAAAAGCCCATCTCTTCTAAAATACAAAAATTAGCCAGCTGTGGTGACACATCCCTGTTATCCCAGCTACTCAGAAGGCTGAGGCAGGAGAATGGCTTGAACCTGGGAGGCGCAGGCTGCAGTGAGCTGAGATCATGCCACTGCACTCCAGCCTGGGCAACAGAGGGAGACTCCATCTCAAAACAAAACAAAACAAAAAAAGTGAAGCTACTCATTCCTCAGTTTAGAATGAAAAATGGTTACATTTTACTTCATCTAAAACTTCAAGTCTTTTCTTTATAAATGTAGACGTTCATAGTGTAAAAATTTTCTACTCTAATTTGCTCTATGAGAACCCAGGTTTGTCTCTCTCTCTTCTTTTTTTCTTTTCCTCTCATTTTCCCTGTACTTCGGGTTAATCAGTGAAATCAATGTATCTTTCCGGATTTGACACTTTGTCATCAGTAATATGTGCTCTTTCTTTTAAATGAAAATCCTTTTCCTATCTAGTTCACAATAAAATTACCAGGATTAATTGAAAATATCCATAAAGTACTTTGTACTTATCTGAGACAGAAGCTATGTAAATATGGGTCATGATTCTTATTCTTTTTTTTCTCAAGATAAACCAAAAGAGGTTGTTTCATGGCGATTTGGGGGATTAAATCAGTTAAAAAGAAGAAACCACCATAGTTAAACAAAATAAGTTTTTGCTGTATTTTTGATTTTTGGTAAACTATAAAAACACAAAGATACTTTCTGTAGCAAACCACATTAATTTGAGTAAAACAGTTTCCATTTTTTGAAGAAGCCATTCTTGACCAAGATTAACCCTGAATCCCACCTCAGGCATGTCGATAAACCACAGGCATGAAATCCTCCTCATAGTCCTTGGAGGGTGTGTTTGGATGGACATATCCATGCTCCATAGTTAAACCTTGAGAGAACTACTCAGAGATTTCATAGTCTTTTAAAAAGGGAGCAGAAGGGAGCAGATGGATGTTAATTTTTTTCTTTCTTTTTTTGTCTTTTTTTTAAACTTTAAAGAAAATTTTTTTGAGAGAGAGACACTTGCTTTGTCCCCAGCTGGAGTGCAGTGGCCCAGCCATAGCTCACTGTAACCCTGAACTCCTGGGCTCAAGTGATTCTCCCGCCTCAGTCACACACTACCCACACCTGGCTCATGATTTTTTTTTTTTTTTAAGATAGGGTCTCACTCTGTCATCCAGGCTGGAGTGTAGTGATGCCATCTCAGCTTACTGCGATCTCTGCCTCCCAGGTTCAAGCAATTCTCCCATCTCAGCTTCCTGAATAGCTGGGATTACAGGTGCATGTCACCACGCCTGGCTAATTTTTTGTATTTTTAGTAGAGATGAGGTCTTACTATGTTGGTCAAGCTGGTCTCGAACTCCTGGCCTCAAGTGATCTGCCCGCCTTGGCCTCCCAAAGTGCTGCGATGTGCCACCATGCCATTCCTGGTTCATGAAATTCTTTAAGAAGACTTCCTATTGGCTGTAATATACAGATGAAATAGTAATCTGATGAAGAAAGACAAGGCTGTTCTCACCTCAGCTCCTCATCTTTCTGAACTCAAACAGGATCTCGCTTCTTTGGGAACCTCACCTGAGGCCCTACCACCGTTGCTGTGGCTCCCAGGACATCCCGGGATTTTTGTAATGCAGAACTCTCCACATTATGTTGTAACTGCTAATTGGCTTCTCTGTCTTTCCATTGAGCTAAAACTCTCTATGAGTAACAACTATGCCTTACCTACCTAGCATGGTACCTGGCACGTGGTAGGCACTCAATACATGTGTGTTTAAGTTACAAAAACTATTTTTGTGCTTGTGTTGGAAGGACGTGGAAAATACCATGACATAGCGTTAGGGTACACTAGCATACATAGATTAACTCCCAATAAAATTACAAACCACAAGAAATCAATTCATATTTACCATTTAACACTTAAATAGTTAAACATTATTTATTGTTGGAACTTTTTTTAAAAAAAAATATGGTACTAATTTGTATTTTATAAATGAAATAGTTCTTGGATTATAGTAAGCACTTGATAACTATTAGTAACTACTACTACTAACAATAATGGTATATCTTCTTTTTGTAGATAAAATATGTGTGCCAAAAATTTAAAAAGATGTTCAAAAGAAAGTTGTCTTCTGATTAAGAAAGTCATGCTAGGAAGAGCAGTAACTTGATGAATTCAGTGATGGTTCTTTAATTTCATCTCTAGAAAATGTCAATTTCTCAGTTATGCTTCCATTATCTAGTTCTAGGTAACTGCCTGAAGTCAAACAAATTATTCACAAGATCTTACACTATATATTCCTTAAAACATACACAACAAACAGAAAAAAATTTAGTAGGTGGACATGCCATAGGTGTATAATGCCCAGGAGCTAAGATAGCTAGGAAAATGAATTGGTAATCTATGACAATGTGACAATTATATAAAGCTCTATTATGATTATCTGCTTTCTTCACTAGGCTAAATTTCTTGAGAATAAGGACAACCTTGCTTATCATTGCATATTTGGTATTGAATAGTTGCTAGCCCATAGTAAGCTCTTAATAATTGTTGAATGAGAGAGTAGCTTGGTGTGTATATGCTCTGAATAAAATAAGCCAGATTTAAGATTTAATGAAGGTTCTTCTGGCTCCCTAAATAATACAAGGTCCTACTGAGTGGAAACATCTATGTCCTTTGGTTTCTCTGTTTTTCTCTTGGTATAGTCCTGGCAACTTTGTGCTCTTGGGTCTTGTTTCTGTAGATTCCAAACAAATTGCAGATGTGCTGTTCATGTAGCTTTACTTCAGAGAGCAAGTTTACCATAAAGTGATTATTTTCAGGTTCACTAGTCCTAAGAACTTAGTTTTTAGTGATTTCCCAGGTAACTTCAGTAGCATCCTTATAAACTAAAGTTTGTGGAGGAGAACTTTAACAGGTGAGGCCTCTTACCTTGGTAATGTTAATTGATTCAAGTGCTTTCTGGGCACTGGAGATACAGGGGACCAAAATAGTTTCTGCCTTAAAGGAATTTGTATCCTAATTGTCGGACAGTAAATGTGTGAGCAAACAGATCCTGTTGCCAGGTTGCTTCTCATTCAAAACAGCTGACTACAGTGTAGGTTAAGAAAATGGCTAGGGTTAGCAAATTTCCAACAATATTTAAAAAGTCAAATTCAAGGCTGGTATGGTGGCTCACACCTGTAATCCTAGCACTTTGCAAGGCTGAGGCAGGAGGATCACTTGAGCTCCAGAGTTTCAGACCAGCCTGGACAATATGGTGAAATCCCATCACTACAAAAAATACAACTAGCTGAGTGTAGCTGGGTGTGCCTGTAGTCCTAGCCACTAGGGATACTGATGTGGGAGGATTGATTGAGGCTGGGAGTTTGAGCCTCACTGTACTCCAGCCTGGGCAACAGAGAGAGACCTTGTCTAAAAAAAAAAAAAAAAAACCCCAAAACACTGCAACTTCCGCTTCCTGGGTTCAAGCGAGCACTTCCGGCTAATTTTTTGTTTGTTTTGTTTTTGTAGAGACATGTTGGCCAGGCTGGTCTCTAACTCATGGCCTCAAGTGATCTGCCTGCCTCAGCCTCCTAAAGTGCTGGGATTACAGGTGTGAACCACCACACCCAGCCAAAAAAATATATTTAATATCTGTGTATACACGGTAAATGTGCAAATATATAAAAATATATTTGTATTAAATATATACATATTTAATTTATATAAATATAAATATATATTTAAATAATAAGATGGGGTCTCGCTATGTTGCCCAGGCTGGTCTTGAACTCCTGGGCTCAAGTGATCCTCACTCCTTGACTTCCCAAAGTATTGGGATTACTGGTGTGAGCCACCATGCTAGGTCTGTTAATGGAAACTTAATAATGCTTATGGTATATTTAGCATCCAGTGCTTCCTGATTCTCCCATATGCTTTAAGCATGCCCACTAAAGATTAATTAGGATGAGACAATTTAGGACTATGTTTTCTATTAAGCAGCTTTTCTATATACTTAAGATATGATTTATTTTCATAGTTTTAGAGATCATATTTATTGAGGAAAAGTACTCAAATGTACTTTGTCAAAGTGACAAAGATATGACAGATTTTTGAAAAATTATTTTTGTCCTGTATTTTACATTTCCCCAAGAATATAGAATTAAAGTACAAAAAGTGTGCTTGCTTTGCCTATTTTTACAGTAAAAAACTGTTGATTGTGTTGACTGTGTGTCTGGTAGTGATAAGTGCTTTGTGTTTAATTTTTCTACTGTTTTAATGAGAGTATTAGGAAGAGGTTCCATTACTATCTTGTTTTTACATGTGGAAGATAAAGCTTAGACGTTAGGGTCTGTGGCCAGGTGTGGTAGCACATGCCTGTAATCCTAGCACTTTGGGAGGCTTATGTGGGAAGATTGCTTGAGGCCAGGAGTTTGAGACCAGCCTGGTCAGGTGTGGTAGCTCATGCCTGTAATACTAACACTTTGGGAGGTTTAGGTGGGAGGATCACTTGAGGCCAGGAGTTTGAGACCAGCCTAGTGAGACCCTGTCTCTACAAAAAAAAAAAAAAAAAAAATTAGCTAGGTGTAGTGGTTCATTCCTGCAGTTCTAGCTACTCGGGAGGCTGAGGTGGGAGGATGACTTGAGCCCAGTAGTTAGAGGTTGCAGTGAACCATGATTGTGCCAGCTTGGGCAACAGAGAAAGATCTTGTTGTCTTGAGAGAGAAAAAAAAGAAGTTAGAGTTTGTTCAAGATCACATAATTAGGAAAAGATAGCATGAATACAGGCCTTCTAATTGCTGAAGCCTGTGCCCTAACCACAATGCTGCCCTGCTCTACCAAGCTCAAACTGGACCTCTCTCTCTGCATGTCACATCCTTATTGGGAGAGGCTGACTGTTCCTCAGTTAAACACAACAATTCCTTACCTTTCAGAATTCCTCATTTCTACACCTTTCTAACCAGTATGTCTATTATGATTTCCCAGGTGTTCCATACAAATCTGTATTGTGGACTCTTTAGGCTTTTAAAAATGTTCTATTTTCACTCTACACATATTTAAAAGTGGTATTCTTGATGGCAAAGCAAATGACAGATTTGTAAAAAATTTCTTGGAGAACATAGATGTACGGAGTAATTCAGGGAGATGTTGTGGGTTGGGCAACTTATGTACATTCTTTTTTCTTGCTAACAATATAAAACATGTTGGTGTTTAGTTCTGCATGGTGGTCCTCTCACTGGAAGCTACAGGTTACGGCAGTTTCACCTTCACTGGGGATCCGCTGATGACCACGGCTCTGAGCACGTAGTAGACGGAGTAAGATATGCTGCGGAGGTAAGCCATCAGGCACACCTTTTTGATACATGATTTTACTACATAGTGGGATTTAAGGGGTACAGGGACAACTTTATTGACTCCAAATAGGTCCTGAGCCACTTAGGTATCTTAGTGTCTGGAATTACTTTATTTATTCAATATGAGAGTTTATCAATATGAGAGCTTCAAATATTGCCCTCCTAAGCCTTAAACCAACCCTGAGAGCTTGGAGTTATATGCTCCCATTTGAGAAATGAATAAACTGGTTGCTGGAGAGATTACGTAATTTATCCAGCTAGGAAGCATTGAGACGTGTTTAAACCTAAATCTGTCTGATATCAAATTACAAATTGTTTCTAGCCACTGAAAGGCCAGTGAGAAGAGAGAGAAAGTAACATTTTTTTGTCTTAGGTCCAAATGTGGTTATTCTTCATCCAGATACCAATATCCACTAACATATAAAGACCACATTAAATAGGTGATATTTAAATAGGTAAATGGCAAAGTTTCACTTGGAAAAAAAAAAAAAGACAAACTCTTCTAAACTCTATCTCTATATTTACAGGCATAAAATAAAAATCTCTGTTAATTATTCAGCTTATTGGTAAATCATAACACAACAAAGCATTCATTGACTTGTTTTTACTCCCTTTTCCTTATAATTATATTCACTAAAAATACTCTTTGTGCATGATCTGGATTAAAAAAATAGTCTACTTTTTTTAATCCTCTGGTTAAAGAACAAAGCAGAATAAGCTTCAAGTTTAATATGATTAAATATTACTAATACCCAACATTGCCATGAGATGAAAGTGAATTAGATGACTTAACCGATACTATTCAAGTGAAAATAATTTGGCTTCTGCGTCGCCTAGGCAAGACAGAGCAATGTTATCAGGAAAGCACAATTTTTCATCATGTTCTCATGGTTACTGAGCTGTAGAGTTTAGATGCCCCGAATAGTCCTACTGTTCAGAGAAATCCAACAATCAGAACTTTTTTCCACTTTCACTCTTCCATTGACATGTATCTCTGCCCTTTGAGGCTATGGTCCAAAACGTTTGCTTTGCGACTAAATCACTTGTGTTTGAAGCCCACTAGCTTTAGGGTATGGAATCTGCTGTGTCCTCAGGGTAGAGAAAGAAAATATACATATGAAGTGTTTTATGATGGTGGACAAAATATGTCAAGAAGGTAGAAAATGGGACTCCTGAATATGTATGGTGTCTCAGTTTGGATAATTTACTGAATAGTTTTCATGTTTGCTTTCTGAAGTTTTATGTTCTGAATATAACATGTTGTTCTAAATCTCCAAAGCATCCTCGGGACTAATTGCTGGTTGCTTTGGATCCCTGGTCTCTCATTTTCCTTAGCAACTCAGGAAAGTTGGTCAAAATGCTTTGTGTGGCTGCACCTTATACTTTAACAAGCTTGAAAGTACTGCATACTCTCAGACAGGCTTAGGTTTAGTGCCAGCTGGCAAGTAGTTTCCTGAAAAGGGTCCTCCTGACAGATGTCAGAGGCTCAGAGTCCTGCTCTGCAGATCACAGTGCAGTTTTGTAGATGAAGATTTGTTGTTGGTGGTGTTCTGGAATAAATCATTATTATTTATTTATTTAGCAAACCAGTGAAGGAAAGGACAAAAACCTTTGGTTCACTTATGTATTTATGAATGGAAAAAATTATAATGCAAATTTCATTTATTAAAAAACCTAGGTACAAATTACAACATTACAGATAACTCTTTTGTTGTCCTTTTGTTTCACATGGAGACCTTGGAGACTCAATTCATCTTAAGTCTCCTAAGTATGAGTCCTCCAGGTAAATATTACACAAATTGGAAGCATCTTGGAATTTTTAAGTATATTTTAAGACATACATTTTTATGCATGCTTTAAACAAACAGTATTTTTATTTATTTATTTTTTTGAGACACAGTTTTGCTCTTGTTGCCCAGGCTGGAGTACAATGGTGCAATCTCGGCTCACTGCAACCTCTGCCTTCTGGGTTTAAGTGATTCTCCTGCCTCAGCCTCCCAAGTAGCTGGGATTACACGCACCCACCACCCTGCCTGGCTAATTTTGCATTTCTAATAGAGATGAGGTTTCTCCATGTTGGTCAGGCTGGTCTCGAACTCCTGACCTCAGGTGATCCGCCCACCTTGGCCTCCCAAAGAGTTGGGATTACAAGTGTGAAGCACCGCATGTAGTCAATATTATTTTTATTTTTTTAATAAGAGAATCTAACAAAAAAACTATGACCAGCACCAGAATTTAAAGATAAAGCTTTGTGGATAAAGCTTTGAATGGATTTTTTTCTCTTTTTTTTCTTTCTCTTTGAGATAGGCTCTTGATCTGTTGCCCAGGCTAGAGTGCCACGGTACAAACATGACTTACTGTAGCTTTGATCTCCTGGGTTCAAGGGATCCTCCCACCTTAGCCTCCAGAGCAAATGGGACCACAGGTGGGCACCTTAAAACGTGATGGATGAAGGGGTTTTAAGTTAAACCTGGCTTAACTTAAAACCTGATAGATGAAGGGGAGGGAACTAGGTCAAGTGGGGAGACAGCAATGGTTTTGCATAAAATCACGTGTGAGGATTTGGGTTGAGAAGAGGGCTCACACACTTGAAAAACAGTATGGGCTTCAACAGTGTAGTTAGAGCATGGAGAATGAAGGGGAGAGTTTTAAGAGGCAGAGTTGGAAAGGCTGGTATGGGCCCGATCTTACTGAGGTTAAGTCCTGGTAAGGATTATGAACATGATTCCAATTGCAATGGGAAGCCACTGAATGGCTTTGAATTGGGAAGTGGTGTTATTGCATTTCAGAAATAATTCAACTACTGTTTGAGAATAGATTGGATGGAAGCAGGAGTGGCTAAGGGGAGCTTTGAAGGAAACTTTTGGGGAAAAGGCAATAAATGAGAGTGCAGGTGGAGGCTGGCTGGCTGGAAGAGGCAGCTTTAGTGGGATTTGTCAATTGGTGGGTTGGAGAGTGAGGAAGGGCAGGATCTATGTTTCTAGGTCAAGATAGAAAATACAGATAGAGAAAGTCTAGGTCAAACTTCAGGGTTGGTGGGGTGGGAGACGTAGACAATAAACAAATAAATAAATGGTGCGTGGTAAGTTCTTTGATGGGAATAATACCATGTGATCTGGTAGAGTGGCTGAGGGCTTAGGAAAAACCTCTTTGAGGTGATACATGAATTGGGACTGAATGATAAGAAGAAAGCACTATGAGAAAAATCTAGAGGGAGTTTTCCAGGAAGTGGGAGCAGCAAGCACGAGTGATCTAAGGCAGGAGTGAGGCAGGCATGTTCAAGAGGAGAAAGTCATTGGCCTATAGGATTGAAATTAATGAGAAGGGAAAAGTTATGGGCTCCATCCCAGAGAGGCAGGCAGGGACCATGCCACATCCAGAGCTGTTAGGCATGGTAAGCAGTCTGAAGTTTGTCCATAATGCGGCGGGAAGAAGACAGTGGAAAGTTTTGATCAAGGGAATGACATGTTCTCCTTTGTATTTTATAACATATAACTAGCTGCTGTGTGGAGAGGAGGCTGTTGTCAGGCAAAAGGGCTTAACATCCTTATCAGTCCTTCCGTGACAGTGACAGTGAATTAGAGGGTTATGGAAGTCATTCAAGTGAGCAGTGACAGTAATTTGGACTATGGGGGTGGTGGAGACGAAGAGAGCTGGACAAATCTGTGATGTTTGGGAGATAAAGTCAATAGGGTTTGCCGATGAAAAGATGTTGTGATTGAAGGAAGGAAAACGAGGAGTTTAGAAACACTCTCAAGGTTTTGGTGTGAGCATACTGGAGGCTGGTGGTTATCATTTACTGAGACGTGCAAGTCTGGGAAGGAGCAGGTTGCAGAGAGGAATTCACTCTCTGTTTTAGACAGGTTACATTTGAGATGCCTGTTAGGCATTCTAGATTCATGTTCAAGTAAGCTGTTGGATAAAAACTTCGAAACGAAGAGGTCAAGGCTGGAGATGGGGGCATTTGGGAGTCCTTGCATTTGTTTTCATGTTCAAAAGAACCCCTTTGTGCTCAGTTCCGTGATTCCAAGGAGCTGATTAGTTTTTCCAGCTACTTTTGTACTGAGTTCATGCCTATCATCATGTTATGTTCCCTTGTGAGTAAAAAGAAGTAAAGAAGTAAAATAAAATAAAATAAAAAACATTTAAAGTTGCAACATATACAACTTTAATTTTAGGCCTAATAGGAGGGTTTGTGATATTACAGAGGGATTAAAGTGATCTAAATCAAGAAACATTTTATCCCAAAGTTAGGCATCTACAAAACTAGGCTAATTGTCCATTTTGTGTTTAGAACTTTATCTAATGACAGTTTAGACAGACTATATAATAAGCATTTTAAATATGTAGCTAATAGTGAAACTATGATTTCAACATTCATCATGGATTTTTGACATAGTATTTGGCAGTATGTTTTGCATATCACTAATATGCAGTTTGAAACTACTTAATTTTAATATTATTATTTAGAAACTAGTTGCCAGTAGGGAAGAATCTAACTTTCATTTGTGTAGTGGCTACAACAATTTCTTATCATTCAGCTCAGATCACTGCTCTTGTCATTGTTAGGAAATGTGAGTTTGCTGTTTTGTTTTCCTGTTTTAATTCAAATATAAATGCTAATAGAAGTGGTATCAATTCCTCTGTGAAAGTATTGCTGCCAGTTAAGCAAGGTGTGTAGGAGAGAAAAAAAAAAAAGATTTTCTTGGCCTGGTTTCCCATCATATTTTAAGCAATTGTATTTTTAACTAGCAAAAGAATGGTTTTATATATATATATGTATATGTGTGTGGTATGTATGTATATATATATATATACATCCGCTCATCTCTCTTTAGTTACACATTTATTTTTTAATCAGTTCTCGTTGTGACCCTAAAGAAGTCATTTTCTATCTTTCTCTCCGGTGTCATCTCTTACTAAGAGATCTGGTACACTGGCACGGAGCCACTTGAAAAAATCTTAACATCCTTAGCAGCCCTTCCCTGACAGTGAATGTCATTTGTCTCCTGTGAGCCAAATGAATTATGTTTCATCATCCAGTGTTTTCAGATTCTTTCCTCCCCCAACTATCTCACACCAACTTGGAACATGGCACTACAGGGATCCACTTTTATATTACTTGCCTGATACCACACAGTCTTCCTTGTTTGTGAATGGTACACTGTTTTATAGTTTTATAGTTGACTGTTTATGATAATTGTTATCTATCCAGAAATTACCTCCCATAAATTGCCTGTAAGACATAGAGTTATATTTAAAGGATGAGATAAACATATATTTGAATATGCTAAATTCTCTCTATAACATTCAACTAGAAAGATGATTTGGGCATGAAGGCTCACATAAGTATTTCCTCTCTGATAAACAAAAGGGATTCATTAGAAGAGATATTGTCTGAAGTTAGTACCTTATATTGGGTCCTTGGACACCATGTCCTGATCACCATTTATTATTGTAGCTAAATCTTTGGGCGTGTCACATTACCCTTTGGCTTCTGTCTCAGTTTGTCCTTCCCTTAACCAGGGCTGAAGACTCCCCAAAAGTGGTTTTCTCCTTTGTCGTTATTCTGAAATCCTTCACGAATGTGGGTGTGTTTGAGATACTGTATTGCTTGCAATGGTAGAACATTTAGGATACCTTTAGGTGTTGCATAAGGCTGCTTGCATATGGGTAGAGTTATGAGGTGGGTTTTCCAGAGTTCCAGGCCCCTCCACCTCCTTCGCTTCCCATTTGTCTACTTATACCCCACCTTAGTACCACCAACTACCCTCCCATTTTCTTCCTCTGATTCCTTGACTACCGAAGCTTCTTTTTCCCCCATTGAAACTTGCTATCAGCAAAATATCTAAATATATTCTTAGAAGGTGGTAAATGTATCAAAATGATAAGCATTTCTATGTGTGAGATGATGAATATGTTAACTAGCTTGATTTAATCATTCCACAGTTAAACATGTATTAAAACATTACATTGTGCCCCATAAATGTATACAATTATGATTTGCCAATTAAAAATCATCTTAATAATAAAAAAGTTTGAATGCCACTTAACATGATTACTCATAAGGAGACTTTGTATTTTCAAGCCATAAAAAGTCTTAAAACAACAGGTAGTAAACATTTAACTGGGCAGTTTTAGAAACAACCTCACTGTCCTTGGTAGCGGGATTGTCCTTGAAAACTTACTGTGTAGGAGGTTGACTTCTCCACCCGTCTGTGAGCTCAGGCCCCTTCCGTGGACTTTACTGCCAGCCAAGATCTGATCTGAGGTTATTCCATTGCAGTCTCATCTGTGGAAGATATGGAGGAGCCTCCAGTTACTTGGGAGCAATAGCTGGAGTTTGTTAGGGATAAAGGGGCTGTTCACAGGCATTTTTTTTTTTCCTGTTCACAGGCATTTTTTTCTGTTCACAGGCATTTTCCTGTTCACAGGCATTTTTTTTCCTAACACAGGCATTTGTTAGGGATACAGGGGCTTGATCAAGGCATTTTTTTTTCCTTTTTTTTCGAGATGAAGTCTTGCTCTGTCAGTTAGGCTGGAGTGCTGGAATGCAGTGGCGTGATCTCAGCTCACTGTAACCTCCACCTCGTGGGTTCAAGCAATTCTCCTACCTCAGCCTCCCGAGTAGCTGGGACTACAGGCATGCATCACCATGTCCGGCTGGGATGCTTAAGGCATTCTATATGGTCTTTAATATAGTGCACCACAGGCTAGTTAAGTGACCATGATCCTTCACTGCATGAACTTTCACTTTTGGACAAAAGTAAATAAAAGGATTCTGTCCAAGATTCTTGTGATAAATACATTATACATATGAGTGTACCAGCACTGGAAAATCTGTAAATGTTTTATTTGCATTTATGTTTTTCAGGGTGTCTAACAAAATATTCCAACCATGTTGTCTGTCTCCCTTTCAGCTCCATGTTGTTCATTGGAATTCAGACAAATACCCCAGCTTTGTTGAGGCAGCTCATGAACCAGATGGACTGGCTGTCTTGGGAGTGTTTTTACAGGTGAGAATCCATTGATTTCATTTTCAATGATCAGCCTTGTTGAAGAGAGAGCTTCAGTCACGAAGTAGACATTCAGCCATCTTGTAATAGTAAACTCCTTTAGGTATAGCATTTTCCTTTTGAAATGAACATTAAAAATTATATATTCATTTAGGAGCATTGTCTTATAAGTCTTCTTATTGTCCATTGATCATTTTTATGTGAATAACATCAAGATCGAGAATAACATCAACATCAAGAATAGCAGCAGAAATAACAACTGAGATACTGAAAGAAAACATTTATTCTGGGCTCTTCCTAATTGCATACTATTTAGGACAGAATGAAGTTCAAGCTCCTGATTCTTGAAACACTGGTCTCACCACAATGACGTATTGTCCCAATGTACTCACTGGTTTTTAAAAAAATTTTTGTTGTATTTCCTTTAATATTCACATGTGGTTAGACAACTATTGTCATCATACCTGGGAACAGGTTCTTTCACCTGGGAACAGGGCCTTTCACCTCCCACTGCCTCCACATTCTTGTAGGCGTGGACCTTTGTCACACCCCATATTCTCTATGTGTTGTAACTCATGAGCGGAGACTGTCATGGATGGCAACAATCCCTTGCCTTTAAGGACACCAAATACGGGTGATTGAAGCAGGATCCAGGTGCTTTAAAACCTTCAGGTAGATTCAGAACACCTGTAGTGATGAAAAGAGGATCATTTATGTATCTACAATTTATGATGAGTTTTCTTATTCCCTTTGGGATCTCAAATCATTTTAGGCTGCAAGTGTGAGATGTTTGCATCTAGTATTTTGATGCCACCATTGTCCATTTGAATTTAGGGTCTGACTGTCACATATAGCTTAGTAGTGCAGGTTATTTGTTAGACTGTCTTAAGCAAAGTTCCTTTCAAGTTAACCCGCATATTAAAGATTGACAAAACTTAGCAAATATTAAGCTGTTACTATTAGTTTTGCAACCAAACTGAAAGTTCTGTACAGGAACCCTGTAATATTATCTTGTTGTTCAGATTCTTCTGGCATGATAAGGCCGGCAGGTAAAAGAGAAGCTTTGTTACAGAACAATCACTGTATGTTCTGTGCTGGTTAATATTTTTTATAAAATAATTTTAAAATAGTGGCTGAAATTGAGTGATTCAGACTTGATCTGCTACAGTAACCATTTATTTTGAAATGTTGTGTTTTTAGATTGGTGAACCTAATTCCCAACTGCAAAAGATTATTGACATTTTGGATTCCATTAAAGAAAAGGTAAAATGAATTACTGTCTGTTAATAATTAACATATTTCTTGTTCTCTCCTACATTCTCTTATCTTCCTTTAAAGACTTAGACCTTAGGCATATGCTGCCTGCTTTGGAGCAAGTTCGCAGGATACTTGATGAAAAAAGCAGAAGTAACCTATTACCACTTATATTTTGAATGGAAGGGTCTTACGTTACCTAAAATAAACATGAATAAATGTATGTATGCGTAATTAGTCTCTGGTATTGTAACGCATTAAGGGACCACTTATATTAAAACAAAACTTGTGCTTTTTAAATCTATATGATATATTACTTTAAAAATTTTAAGATGAAGATAGATACTTTTTTAAAGATACTAAAGGAAGATATTAGATAATTCTAGATACAGATATTCTATATTATTTATGGAATTATAATGGGTGTACACAGATGTATGTTTTTTGAGGTCTATGTAAAGCTATCCCATTCTAATATGTGGGAATTCTTTTCGTTCCACCAGGGTAAACAAACTCGATTCACAAATTTTGACCCATTATCTCTGCTTCCACCATCCTGGGACTATTGGACATATCCTGGTTCTCTTACAGTTCCACCTCTTCTTGAGAGTGTCACATGGATTGTTTTAAAGCAACCGATAAACATCAGCTCTCAACAGGTACACAATCTCTTCCAGGTTGATACTGATTCCCTCAGAGGAAACTGGGCTTCCTTTTTAAAACCATGCCCTTGATTTCTGCTGCGTTTCAAAGTCTGTGTTTTCTCTTTATTAATCAGATGGGTGATTGGGCTAGATGAGATCTATGATCCTTTCTTATTTGACCTTCTATGATTAGACAGTTTCTTTGCCACATCTTAGAAATGTACCTAGCGACACTGATGAAAGTGAAGCATTATTTTGAGCACTACAATTGTTTGGTTTTGTTTTGTTGCTATTTGTTTGATAAGTTTGTTTGATACAGGCTGAGATACAAACAAAAAAATCAGAGAGAGGCTACTTACAGAAGGTGACATTTTTGTTTCTGACCTTAGTCTCCACAGCTGCTTCTACAAATTTCCAAGTGAAACTTGAGGACAGTGATTGGTGCACTGCCCTAAGAAATGTTTGCCTGCTAAGTGTAAGAAGTTGTTACTTTGTACACTTAAAAACTTGTAAAGTGGGTAGGCTGAGCACGGTGGATCCTGCCTGTAATCTCAGCACTTTGGGAGGCTGAGCTGGGTGGATCGCTTGAGCCCTGGAGTTCAAGACCAGCCTGGGCAACATGGGAAAACCCTGTTTCTACAAAAAATACAAAAATTAGCCGGGCGTGGTGGTGCGTGCCTGTAGTCCCAGCTACTCAAGTGGCTGAGGTAGGAGGATTGCTTGAACCTGAGAGGTTGATGCTGTAGTGAGCCAGGATTGTGCCACTGCGTTCCGGCCTGGGCAACAGAGGAAGATCCTATCTAAAAAAAATTTTTTTTCGTTAAGATGGTAGATCTCATTTAAGTGTTCTTATGACAATTATAAGAAGAGGAAGGAGACAGAGGAGGAGAGTGATATGGAGAGGAGGAGTTGTTGATCTTTTGGCATTTGTTGGCAAAACTTTTGTTGGGCTGTCTGAGGGTCTTATTGCTTAAGCGTTTGTGAAGAGGCTATGGGATAGCTCTTTTTGTGTAGATATCTACTCATTCATTCTTAGGTTAAATGCTTATTGAGCTTCCCCTATAGGCCAAGAGTCTGCTAGACTCAGGATATCTAGTCTGTTACCAGGCTGGTGTGGAGTCGGTGCAATCATAGCTCACCCCAGCCTTGAACTCCTTGGCTCATTGGTCTTCCTGCCTCAGCCTCTCATGTAGCTGGAACTACAGGTGTATGCTACCGTGCCTGGCTTACTTCAAAAAAAAATTTGTGTAAACAGGGTCTCGCATTATTGCCCTGGCTGGTCTTGAAGGGATCCACTTCTGGCCTCAAATGATCCTCCTGCCTTAGCCTCCCAAGGATTACAGTGCTAGGATCATGTTCAATGTATTCAACTGAATGTGATCCAGAGCTTGGAGCACTGAGCCATGGGGCTGACCAATCTGGCGGGTGGATGCTGTGTTTTTGGATGCTGTGCTTCGTCATTGGTTTTGTTTTTGTTGTTCTTTTCGAATTAGGTGCAGTATCTTAGCATGAACATAGTCTAGTAATTTTTGCAGCTAATAAAGTACACATGTACTGGGCTTGCCCACCTGCCTAGCTGTTTATTTTTTTTTCCTAATGATACCAGATCTGGCCCACCTTTACCAAGATTATTTCAGGCAGCATTTCTCCTTGGGGCATTGAACACATCCTTCTTTCTGTTGAGTGTTTGTCCTTGTTGACCTTGTCTTTAGGATCAAAGACAAATAATAACCTGGTATATAGTTTTTAAAACGCTTTACAAAAGTCTATGTAGAAATCCAGAGCTTGACTGACATGAAAACTCCTGTGAATTTTTTCTATCATTGTGTCTAGAGAAAAATGACCTGTAACTGATTCAGAGTCCTTATTAAGGGAATTCATTTTCTCTCCGTCACATGCTAAATGGTTTACTTTTATATTTCTTTATTAAATTAGAACTGAATAATATTAAGAATGAATAAACTATAACATCAAGGTAGTTAATAAGGGGGTCATGTTTTCCCTCACATTTCAAGGGCACTGTTATTTCCTAAAGCCACTTGGAAAATAACTTTTTGTTTAGTTTTGTTTTTTGTTTTCAATCCACCAGTGATTTGGAAGAGAATTTATCAAAATATATAGTTTAGTTCCTTAAAAATAATAAAGTTAACCTTATTAAAAATATTTCCCTGCAAGTTTAGGAGTTATGACTCCCTAGCTGTGGATTCGCTGCTTTGTCTTATTTGAGGCTGAATGGATTAATATTATTAACGTGGTTTTTACGCAAAGCAATATATAAAATAATAGCTGTATTTTAGAGCTCCGAAGTGATTGTTAATTCACTTTGGAGCATTCACTTAAATCTGCTATAGTAGGAACACTTTCACATATTTTAGTTTTTAACCAAATTGAGAAAGTTATTTGAGTAACAATTTATGATATTATGATGGTTTTACAAGTTAAAAAATAAAGCAAAAGAAAAAAAATTCAGTCCCAGTCAAACCATGAAAAAATATCAGGCAAAACCCAACTGGGGACATTCTACAAAATACCCAGTCAGTACTCTCAAGGTCATTAAAACTGTCAAGGTCATCAAAAAAATGGTGAGTCCAAGACACTATCACATTCGAGAAATGCCTAAGGAAATATGAATACTAATATAGTGTTTCCTGGATGGGATCCTGGAAAAGAAAAAGAAGTTAGGTAAAAACAAGAACATCTAAATAAAGGAAGGACTTTAGTTAATTCTAACATATTAATATTGATTCATTAATCATGGAAAATGTTCCATACTAATATAATGTATTGATAATAGGAGAAACAGAGTTTGGGGCATATGAGAAATATTTGTAGTATCTTTGCAATAATTCTATAAATAGAAAACTGTACCAAAATAAAAAGTCTACTTAAAAAAATCAAAAACAAGCTGGGCGCGGTGGCTCATGCCTGTAATCCCAGCACTTTGGGAGGCTGAGGCTGGCGGATTACAAGGTCAGGAGTTCGAGACCAGCCTGGCCAATATGGTTACACCCTGTCTCTACTAAAAAATGATAATAATAAAAAAATAGCTGGGCATCGTGGCAGGTGCCTGTAGTCCCAGCTACTCAGGAGGCTGAGGCAGGAGAATCGCTGGAATCTGGGAGGCAGAGGTTGCAGTGAGCCAAGACTGCGCTACTGCACTCCAGTCTGGGTGACAGAGCAAGGCTCCATCTAAAAAAAAAAAAAGAAAAAGAAAAAAATTGAAAACATAGCTAGGCACAGTGGCTCACATCTGTAATCTCAGCACTCTGGGAGGCCAAGGCGGGAGGATCACTTGAGGTCAAGAGTTCTAGAACAATAAGGCCAACATAGTGAAACTCTGTCTTTACTAAAAATATAAAAATTAGCTGGGCGTGGTGGCGCATACCTGTAGTCCCAGCTGCTGTGGAGGCTGAGGCAGGAGAATCACTTGAACCTGGGAGGTGGAGGTTGCAGTGAGCAGAGATCAAGCCACTGCACTCCAGCCTGGGTGACAGAGCAAGACTCCATCTCAAAAAAAAAAAAAAAAGTCTAAAAAATAAACTGGTCTACAGAATTATTGCAATACCTAACTCTTTTATGTAAAATAAAATGAAAATGTCTTTTCTATATATCACTGACTTGAAGACTTTCCTTCCTTCCTTCCTTCCTTCCTTCCTTCCTTCCTTCCTTCCTTCAGCACGTTGGCCAGGCTGGTCTTGAACTCCTGGCCGTGATCCACCCATGTTGGCCTCCCAAAGTGCTGAGATTACAAGTGTGATTCACTGTACCTGACCCATTTCATTAATTTTTATTATTGTGTAATATTCTATGGTATGGATATATATTTTTTAAAAATATATTTCACAATTGATGGATATTTGGCTTGCTTTTAATTTTTGGCCATTATGAATAATAGCAATCCATATTTGGATATTAGGAGTAAGTTGCATACACACTTTTGTGTGTACACATTTTTATATGTCTTGTGTCAATACCTAGAACTGGAATTACTAAGTCATGTTTGTTTAATTTTGTAAAGTGCTCTTACATTGTTTTCTTTCTTTTTTTTTTTCCTCTGGAGTCTCACTCACTGCAAAGTCCACCTCCTGGGTTCAAGCAATTTTCCTGCCTCAGCCTCTCAAGTAGCTGGGATTACAGGTGTTCACCACCACGCCCAGCTAATTTTTGTATTTTTAGTAGAGACAACGTTTCACTATGTTGGCCAGGTTGTTCTCAAACTCCTCACCTCAAGTGATTTGCTTGTCTCGGCCTCCAAAAGTGCTGGGATTACAGGCATGAGCCACTGCGTCCGGCTGAGTAAAGTACTATTATATTGTTTTCTGAAGTGGCTGTGTCATCTTACATTCCCATCAACAACGTATAAGATTTCTAGTTGCTTCATACCCCTGCAAGTATTTGGCATTGTCAGTTTTTCTAACTTTAGATATTCTATTGGGTATGTGTGCACGTGTGATTTGAATTTGCATTTATCTAATGACCAACGATTTTGAACATTTTTTATATGCTTATTGGCCATGATTGTATCTCCTTTTGTTAAATATCTGTTCAAATCATCTGTCCATTTTTACATTGGGTTGTTTGCAAGAGTTCTCTGTATAGTCTGGATAACAGCTCTTCCTCAGACTGCGCAGTGGCTCACTTCTGTAATCCCAGCACTTTGAAAGGCTGAGGCAGGCAGATCACCTGAGGCCAGGAGTTGAAGACCAGCCTGGCCAACATGGTAAAACCCTGTCTCCACTAATAAAAAAAAAAATTAGTTGGGCATGGTGGCACCTGCCTATAACCTTAGCTACTCTGGAGGCTGAGGCATGAGAATCGCTTCAATCCAGGAGGTGGAGGTTGCAGTGAGTCGAGATTGTGCCACTGTAATCCAGCTTAGGTAACAGAGTGAGACTCTATCTCAAAAAAAAAAAAAAAGTGAATCCTTGGGACTTAGAAATTCTGATCCACAAGTTTGGGGTAGGGTCCAGGAATCTGAATTTTTGAGAATTAACTCAAAGTGTTTTCATTCAGATGCTTTGGGACCATCCCTCCCAAAACTGGCTTAGAATGAGACATGCTTGTGGACATAATAGATCAATCTGGGAAGGTTAGTTAGAACTGGGTGGTCAAGGAGCTTGGAAGCCACACTGACACGTTTGTTTTGGGTACGTATAAAAATGTTGGAAATGTAATGTATTACAGGGATGTATTTGGAGATGTTTAAAATGATATGATATTTGGTATTTGCTTAAAAATAGCCTAGTGTGGGTAGTATGGCCAACGGAAAGAGAGCTTAGGTGGGAGAATGGGTGGAAAAATTGGCTGCGTGTTGATGATTGTTGAAGCTAGGTCATGGATTCCTAGTGATTTATGATGTTGCTTTTTCTACGTTTGTGTACTTTTGAACATTTCCATAATAAAAAGTAACTTAAAAGGATAGGGGAAAATGGGAAAACAGAAAAAAAGTTAGAGATGGTGTATAGTCTGTGGTTAGTGTATGGATTGTTTGTCAAGATGGCTTATTTATTGAAACTTCTCAGCTACCCCTCAGGTTTCTCATCTGTGATAGGGATAATTATATATTATTGATCGGGGCATTTTGGGAATTAACTGAGGTAATGTAAAGCACTTAACACAGTGCCTAGTCCATCATGTTTCATAACAGAAATTATTTTTATTATTACTCAATTTTGGCACGCTATTAAAGAGGTTTGAAGGCTGGGCGTGGTGGCTCACACCTGTAATCCTAGCACTTTGAGAGGCTGAGGTGGGAGGATCACTTGACATCAGGAGTTCAAAACCAGCCTGGCCAACATGGTGAAACCCCATCGCTATTTAAAAAAAAAAAAGGTTTGAGCATGAGAGTGACATAAAGCTGTTTACAGAACCATAGAAGAAGTGTATTTCAGCTTATCAGAGGTGCTATACAATGAAATTAAAATTTCAGTATTAGAGTCAAGGAAACCAGCAAAACAGGTCATACCTGCTTCAGCCTCTAAGCTGAACTGGGGACATTCCTACTGGGAACCTGTAGGTGCTGAGTCAGCCTTAGTGACAGAGAGGCAGATTTGCTGCCTGAATAAAGCCTAGAACCACATAAGGGGATGAGACTGGTGAAGAATCAGCCAGGGATGTGCATTTTAAGGCCAGGGCAGTGGTGGAAGACACCAGAGCCAATCTGAGTGGAAACTGGCAAATACAGGGTCGATCTAGCTGGGCCCAGAGTTATAAGGGGAAGAGGTTTGGCGAGACATCAGAACAGGTCTAGGGACTCTTTCCAAAATGCACAGGCTGGTTAGAGAAAGAGCTGAAGTCAGATCCAGTTCTAGATGGGTGAGCTGAACGTGCTGCTGGGGCAGGGAGCCATGATCAACTTCCATAGAAGTTGAACAGGGGCAGGAGAGGGGGCTGTAGGAGGAAAATAAAGCCAATGTCTTCAGAGGAATCCGTGGTATCACTGTGGAGGCAGGTTGCTTGATGAGGCCTGTGGACCCGTGCTTTGATTCAGGACTCAGAATTCCTGCACAGACACCCAGAATGGCCACTCAGACAGACCTGCATTGTCATGATCTGCGTAAGGCTAGGTGTCTTTCCTGTGGTCCCAGAGGTTAGATTTTATTAGCCTCTGCTAGTTGACTTGACCAGAGATTCTCTTAAGTCTCATGTGGTTATAGCTATAATGATCTGGTCTAATGAAACAAGAGTAATAGTACATTGTAAACATTTGTCTCCTTCTCATATCTGTACTTAAAAAAATAACCTCAAAATATCACATGTGGAAAACATGGTTGCTTGTATATATGATGGTTTATCCTATCTGCCATAGAGCATGGTTATAAACTGTTGCCTGTTTCTTATAAAGGACTTCCCTCTGCCCCCATCTGGTTAGTACTGTACAAGAAACACTTTAGGCATCAGGTATTTGATGAAAACCTAAAGGATGTGTCCTAGTCTGAATTTGCTTGACTCTGAGATTAGGTGGTTAACAAAGTTTAGAGAACAGAGGTTCTCATTCCTAATAATTTGTCTTCATCAAAATAAAACAAAATAACAAACATCAAAGATTTGCTTTTATTAATTGACAATATAATTTTGGTGCATATTTTTGAGAAGATAAAATTTCTTTAATTTTTTCAGCTTTACTTTAGACCTATACTAAATGTTAACAAATAATATTAAACTACCAAGGGATTGTTAAAAATTTATAAGACATATTTATAATAGAAAAGTTTTCAGCAATAAAAAATAATGATGTAGGTTGATATTTATTGGCATGCAAAGATGGCTGGGATATATACTAGTGAAAAAATTAGGCTTCAAAGCAGCATGTATAATTGAGTTCATTTTGTCATAAAACATGTGTGTGTGTTTATAGGTTGAAAAACAGTCTCTGATTTCTAAATATTTACTCTTTAAACTACACTCTAGATGTTTCCTCTTGTTACTTTGATCATCAAATTAAAAATGCTTATATATTTAATTTTGGAACCTGCAGGTATTTGTACTGTGATGAGAATTCAGCAGAAGAGTTGCTTTATTATATATATGACATGTAACAGAAAATTTTCATTGCAATTTTCTTTTTGTTCCTGGCTGTAAACATATCTTAATTCTTTATGCAGGGTAATTCATTAGTATTGGTGGGGATTTCTATGCTGAAGCTAACTCTTTCTTCATCTACAGCTGGCCAAATTCCGCAGTCTCCTGTGCACAACGGAGGGTGAAGCAGCAGCTTTTCTGTTGAGCAATTACCGCCCACCACAGCCTCTGAAGGGCCGCAAAGTGAGAGCCTCTTTCCGTTAAAAGTTGTCACCAGTGAACTCCCCAAAACATGGCTGTGGAGAGACAATGAAACAAAACAAAACACGAAAGTCTCTGCCAACAGCTTCTTTGTAGAATTCTTATTTATGGGAACCATTTTACTATCAGCTTCAGTGTCACAAAGAAACACAAAGTAAACCAGATCTCTCTCTCCTTTTTTGTTTTTTTAGTGATAGGGTCTCACTCCCTCACCCAGGCTGGAGTGCAGTGGTATGATCTTAGCTAACTGCAGCCTCCAGCTCCTGGACTCAAGTGATCTTCACACCTCAGCCTCCAGAGTAGGCAGAACCACAGGCATGCACCAGTACACCTGGCTAATTTTTTATTTTTTTTATTTTTTTTAAGAAATGGGGTCTTGCTTATTGCCCAGGCTGGTCTCAAGCTCCTGGCCTCAAGTGAGCCTCCTGCCTTGGCCTCTCAAAGTGCTGGGATTTCAAGTATGGGCCATTATGCCCAGCTGACCTAGATCTCTTTACTAACTTGTCTGTCTCATATTTGCACTTATGGATATTCACAGTTAAGCATTGTTTGACATATACTAAAACCCATGAAATATGTCTGTGTCAACCTGCATGAAAATATGGTCAACATCGCAAACTTCAGAATGTATTAAAAATTTTATCTTGCCATGGAGACTGAATTAGTCACAGCTCTCAGTGATGTTAGGTGGAAATTTAAATTTGTATCTCAGATGATAGGATTGTGATGCTTTTTTCAAAACAAGTGATTCTGCTTAATATTTTGTTATTCCAATTCATACAAAGTAGATTATGTTTTCTTATAAGGTGAATTTTTGCAGTGATTATGTTGCTAACTCTCATTGCATGATACCTTTAATAAAATGAACAATGTAAGAGTTATGGGCAATGGGACAAAGCCACTTAATGTGTCTCCTCCACTGATCAAAAATATTCCATATAGTCTTGGTGAGGAATTCCTCAGGATATAAATGCCTATTTTTATACTGTAATGAATTATACCATATATAATATTCACTCAGTAATGTTAATAATGAACTGGCTAGTAACTGACAAGATGCAATACCTGCCAGTTTATAACATTAACATGGTTTGAAACTAACATATTACATAGTACCAGTGGAGTCAGAGCTGCTCTCAGGCATGATGAACACGTTGCCCATTTTTGCCTGGTGTTTTGGCAGCAAAGCAAGAAGCAATCTTGTGTGGGTTATTGTTCTGTTAATTTCTGGAAAAAATTACTTGAGTCTCATGTAAATATACAATGGGTCCATGAATCCTTCAACCCATTTCCATGGCAAAACTCACTTTTCCTTTTATACATGTCCCTCAGTCTCTTAATTTTGTCAGGTGGAGCTTGAGCTTAATTTTAACCAGTGATCTTTTATTTTTGTTTGTTTTTGGTGAAGGAGGATAAGAGTGGTGTTTCTTTTGTCCTTTCCGGTACAAGTGGAGGGACTTAATTAACTTAATAACCACATTTAAGACTTGAACACGTACAACACTTTTGTCATCTTCTAACATAAGTTTACCTGCATTTTCATGATTTTGATGATTGGTTTCATATAACTCTCTTCCTCTGGATGTAGATTTTTTTTTTCTTTTAGACAGAGTCTTACTCTGTCGCCGAGGCTGGAGTGCAGTGGCATAATCTTGGCTCACTGCAAACTCCACCTCCCGGGATGATTCTCCTGCCTCAGTCTCTTCAGTGACTGGGAATACAGGCACACACCATCACACCTGGCTAATTTTTGTATTTTTAGTAGAGATGGGGTTTTGCTATATTGGCCAGGCTGGTCTCAAACTCCTGACCTCAAGTGATCTGCCCATCCTAGCATCTCAAGTTGCTGGGATTACAGGCATGAGCCACCATGCCTGGCCTGAATGTAGATTTTAATAATTGAACTTATTCTGCAATGTTCTTCTTGATAGAATAACTGAGTATCAGTAACTTGTGTGATGATGATGTATACTGTTGCATAAGGTGAGCTGCTGAAGAGTGAAGCTGATATTTTACTCAATATTCTTTTCTCCTCAGTGTCTAGTTTGAGGCCTTTTAGAAGATTGATCTGCAGCAATTATTTAATGAATTGAATATTTAAAAATTTTTTATTTGCTATCTTTGGTAATTATCTCTCTGAAATAAAATGCACTACAAGTTAATATAACAAGTAAAATACATCATCTTTTGAAAATAATTTCTTTTTAAAGGAATGCTTATTTATTGTAACTTGTAAAACCAAAAGTTCTAATGGTTTTTAAAAACCAGTGTTGAATGGAAAAGTGTTTCTTTAGTTTGGAAAGACTTGTGGAGTATTATCCTAGTCAGGGAAAGAGCCTGTTTTCTCAAAGAATGTAAGTTGCTATATCTGGAGGGGCAGGGGTTCTAATTACTGTCTGTGAGAGTTACCACTTTGTCACTTATGGTTTCTGCTGCAGTATTGTGTCGGTTCCATACTATAAATTGCATCTTAATAGACCAAAAATATCTATACAGCACTGATTTCCTTGAATATGGTCTGTTAATTGATATATCTCCTAGAGGCAGAAGGTTTAAATGTATGTTAAGATTGTTATATTGTCTCCTTTTTTAAGAATTGTAAATACTAGTGTAGATCTCTTTTGTTTCCCACAGCAAATATTGACTGTATGATTGTTAAGCATTTTGTATTTTAATTTAAATTGGATTCAACCACAATGAAGAAAATGAGACAAGCTTTCAACTGTATCAGGGCTGTGTATGTGCAAGACGTAGAATGAGATTGCATTTTACATTTCTTCTTTACTTTTCTTTTGGAGACAGAGTTTCCCTCTGTCACTCAGGCTGGAATGCACTCCTGTGATCTCAGCTCACTGCAGCCTTGATCTCCTGGGCTCAAGCAATCCTCCCAACTGAGCCTCCTGAGTTGCTGGGACTATAGGTGTGAGCCACCCCACCTGGCTAATTTTTATATTTTTTATAGAGACAATGTCTCTCACTATGTTGATCAGGCTGGCATTGAACTTCTAGGCTCAAGTGATTCTCATGCCCCAGCCTCCCAAAATGTGGGAAGACAGGTGTAAGCCACCACACCCGGCCACATTTTACACTTTTAATTTGGAAAATAATTTTATACCCAGAGAAAAAATACACAGTACAAAGAAACTGTTTCCTCCCTGAACTGTTTGAAAGTAATTTGCCAGTCTGATTCTTCGTCATTTCACAAACTTTAGCATGAATTTCCTACAAGCTAGGACATTGTCCTACATAATCATAATACAACTAAGTACAACCGAAACAACTGTGGGATTAGTATGGCTTTATTATTAACCACCCAATGCATTCAAGAAATAACTTGTCCATCTAGCTTTTATGTTTCCTTCAGTTAGGACCTGTTTCCCAGTCTTTCCTTGGTTTTTGTGAGCTTGACACTTTTGAAGATTATAGGTCAGCTATTTTATAGAATGTTTCCACTTGAGTTTGTTCAGTGTTTTGTGATAGATTCAGATTATGTGTTGCTGGCAGGAATATCACAAAAGTGATGCAGTGCTCTTCTCCTTGTATCCAGCACCCAACTTTGATTTGGCTCTTATACAGTATGTTCATTTCATCACTTGATTAAGATGGTGCATTAGTCTGTTTTCATGCTTCTGATGAAGACATATCCAAGACTGGGTAATTTATAAAGAAAAAGAGATTTAACGTACTCATAGTTCTATGTTGCTGGAGAGGCCTCACAATCATGGCAGAAGGCGAAAGGCACATCTTACATGGTGGTAGGTAAGAGAGAGAATGAAAAATCAAGCAAAAGGGGTTTCCCTTTATAAAACTATCAGATCTCGTGAGACTTACTCACTACTGTGAGAACAGTTTGGGGGAACTACCATCGTGATTCAATTACCTCCCACTGGGTCCTTCCCATAATACTTGGGAATCATGGGAGCTACAATTCAAGATGAGATTTGGGTAGAGACACAGCTAAACTATATTAGATGGTGTCTGCTAGATGTCTTTGTTGCAAAGTTACTTTGTTCTTTGTAAATATTTGTTGGGAAGGGATTCTTTTAAGAGCATGTAAATATTCTGTTCCTCATTAAACCTGTAGTTTATTCATTTATTTCTAGGATAGATTTAGAGATACCTGTTTTATTTAACAGGCTGTAATCTGTTATTATCATTATTTATTCTGATGCTCAATTTTTTTGTTGATTTGCTCAGCAGGAGCATCTTCAAGCTGACTTGTATGTCCTTTTGACATGTCCCCATGTCCTTACTTTCTGGCAGCTATCCTGTGTTCCTGGCTCATCTTATACTTTTCTTCCCCTAGCCCTAGAACCAAAAAGCCCTGGTTTTCTTTTAGTAGAAAATAGTATTGAGGAAACCAAGATCTGGGTGAGCTCACTGCTGTTGGAACGTTGCTACTCTGAGGCCCTCTTGATAAACAGTGGTTGACAATGTATACACTCATATGTGACAGACACACACACACACACACACACACATATAAACATCTACGTGTCTATGCTTATCTATATTAAAACATGATTTCACACTCAGATCTGCAATTCTAATCCAGCACTACAGTGTTCATTCTAGTTTTCTCCACTTCTGTGTTTGTAATTTCCTTCTCCAGTGAGAAACCTGGCTTCCATTATCCCCAATGTAGTTTCTGATTTGGCTCATTCTTCTATGTGTAGCGAATACCCCATTACTACCTCACCTGTCACCTCACACTGCACAGATGCCTGTGTCACTCAGCTTGGGTTCTGGCGTCCTGGGCCTGGATGCCTTGTCCCTCCTGTCATCATGCAGTGTCTGCCTTGCCTGGCTCTGTCTAATAGACATTGGACTAAATTTTCAAAAAGGGCAGAGGAAGGGGAAGGAGAAGGGAAAGTTAGGGTAAGAGTCAGATTATGCTTTGAAATATTTGCTGAGCTGTTCATAGGGAAGTCCTTTTTTGTTTTTCTAATGTAACTTTACTGAGAATATAGCTTTACTTATACACATTCTATCAAAAATGGTATTGGAATGGGATATTTTGTAAAAGGCTTTCAGTACCTTCTGGGTGGGGCTGCAGAAAGTGTAGGGCAAGAAATAGTGGTCTTATTTCATAGGCTGGGAAAGCATCCTGGCCCTCAGATTACTACCTCACCAAGCTCTTTCACAGTTTACTGAAGAAGACTAAATCCTTTATGTTAAGGTTTCAATACTCATGAAATGCAAACTCCATTCAGGATAATTTTCCAAGTTACCAGCAGTGATTTTCACTTTAATGTAACTGATCTTCATATGTCAAGTTTTGGTGGGACTGAAGACTCTGACAGAAGAAAAGTTAACATGGTATAAGAGTAAATGATCTGAGTGTTTGGATTACCAAGGTGAACTTGAACCGCTTCACAATTTAGCCTATATGCATACTGTAACCTAATGCCCTGCACCATGGCTGATCTATAGTAAATACTCAATTTTGGTGAACACAAATCACTCTTTATTGAGTCGAATTAATTGGCGATTTCTCTGGTATTCCTGGAAACCTGCCTTTCCCTTCCTAAAGGGAAATTATAACAACCAAGGACCTCCATTCTGTCATCGGCTGGTAGCAGTCTTCCTGCCTGAAGATCATCAACATTTTCTTGCTTCACCACTCCTGCCAGAATAAGTTACCCAGCGGAAGAAAGTGGGTACATTAAACTTCCTTGTTTCAAATGAGTTTGCTTCCAATATAGCTCTTCTGGGTGAAGAGGATGAGTTGCAGAAACTGTGTGGGTTTGTGTCTCAGTGAGGTCAAATGAACCATAACTCAGCTCTAAGTTATTTATGGAAGGTATGACTTAGGAAAAATATGTTACACAAAGATTTTGTATTTTAACAAGGACTCCTGGAAATAACTGCATTACAGAGGTCATTGTAGGCACCTATAATTGGCTGACAATGGAGGGAGTTGCCGGTATAGGGAGTCTTTCTAAATGCTCCAGACACAAACACGTAAGTAAATGCTCTTGGCATTAAAAAAAAAAAAAATAGTTGGCAATGTGTCAGTCAGGTTCCAACAGGAAGACAGAAATGACTCAGTATTCCAAACAGAGGGTGTAAATACTTGAGATTAATTATACAAGTGATGAAAGATGATGAGAAGCCAGAGGACAGTGAGGCAACCGAGGGATTAGCAAGAGCAGAAGGCTCCCACCTTCCATAGGAGGAGGTAGTGTTCCTGGAGACCAGGAGCTGTGGAACAGCTAAGTGGAAATGAAAGTATGCCTGTGTAGTTGGATTTGGTGATTTTTTTTAAAGACACAGTTATTATCTAAGATCTTACTTGAGGCAGAGAGAAGGGAAGAAACACTCTGGGTTCTCCCTTTGTTGTATCCACTAAATTCCCACTAGTACCCGTGGATGGACCCTCACCAGAAGCCAGATACATGAAAGGCCATCCCCTTTGTGATACAGAACAGGTTAGTGGAACAGTCTAGGACTGAATCTAAGAACATATGGGCTTAAGACCAGCCAAGACACCATGGCTGGGAACCTCCATTGCTAGGCCAGACAAAATCTGTGATGTGGGGGTGTAAGTCTCCAGAGAGAGAGAAAACCATGTTATACTTCTTTCTCACTCTGTAAATTTAATTTGACCACCATTTATTGGACACGTTAGGTGCTAAATATAATGCTAGGGGTTAGAGATATAAAGACAATTAAGATGTTATGCCTGGTCTTAAACAGCTCAAAAGTTCCAAGGCAAGTATAAAAACAAAATGCCTCCATACAAAATATTAATTTTCATAGTTTTATGCATCTATAGAGTGCTATGGGAACATGGAGAAAATGAAGAAATTATTAGTTCTGGAAAAATTAACAAAAGCATGAAGATTTCCAAATGTGGTATATTTGGAAATTGAGTTCTTTGGTTCCATGTACCTAGTGTCTGACGACAGGGAGATGTGTCAGTGAGGACTCTTTTGTTTGATAATAATAGGAACTCAGCTCAAAATAGCTAAAGCAAATAATATAATTCATTTATTGACTCATTTAGAGACAGGCTGTCTTTCTCTGTCACCCAGGCTGGAGCGCAGTGACTCAGACATAGCTCCCTGTGGCCTCCAATTCTTGGGCTCAAGTGATCCTCCCACTCAGCCTCTTAAGTAGCTGGAACTACAGGCGTGTACCACCATGCCTGGCTAATCTTTTTCTAATAGAGATGGGGTCTTGCTATGTTATCCGGAGTGCTCTTGAACTCCTGGCCTCAAGCCAGCCTCCTGAATTGGCCTTCTAAAATGCTGGGATTACAGGCATGAGCCACCATGCCCGACCAATAATGGAATTTACTGATTTACACAATTGAAAAGTCCAGAGGCAAAGCTGGCTTTCATCATGGCAAAGCGCAGGCCTACAATCAGGCCTCAGTCTCCCTACTTCTTGGCTGCCCCTCACTTCTGTGGGCTCAATTAGCAGTGAGACTTTCCCCTTATTTTGGCAGATAAGTTCCTGCACCTCTGTACCTATACCACCTTCTATAAGCCACACCAGTGGTAAAGGAGGGCTTTTATGTCTGAAGACTTCAAAAAATGCCTCGCTTGAATTCTCACTGGCCTGGATGGAGTCACACGTCCATTATCCATCCTGCATCAAGTCCTCCTGGCCAATGGAGAGAACATTGGCTCAGGGCAGCAGGGGAAGTCAGATTATTTCAAAACTGAGCAGACTACATATACACCATGGAATCCTACGCAACCATAAAAAAGGATGAGTTCTTGTCCTTTGCAGGGACATGGATGAAGCTGGCAACCATCATTCTCAGCAAATTAACACAAGAACAGGAAACCAAACACCGCATGTTCTCACTCACAAGTGGGAATTGAACAATGAGAACTCATGGACAAAAGGAGGGGAACATCACACACCGGGGCCTGTCGGGGTGGGGGACTAGGGGAGGGATGGCATTAGGAGAAATACCTAATGTAGATGATGGGTTGATGGGTGCAGTAAGCCACCATGGCACATGTATACCTATGTCACAAACCTGCACGATCTGCACATGAACCCCAGAACTTAAAGTATAATAAAAAAATTAATAAAACATCTCCTTGAAAATAAACAAAAACTGAGAAGACTAAGAGTGGTGGGTTGAGAGGGACACTGCAGTGAAAGAAAATGCAGGCTGGGACCTAAAGATTGGGAAAATATTCTGCACAGCAAAAGCAACAAATATCTATTTAGCCCTGAAAAAGTGGCTTGAAATAGGCCGGAAAATAATAAAATTCGTAATTCAGAGTTTCCAGGAAATCACCGTCATTCAATTAAGAAAATGATGTTTCTTAAGCCAAAAGTGAAGTCAGCATTTCAATAAGGCATAAGATTTTTTTTTCTGTGAATGCTTTCATAAAGTGATTAACCGGCATGCAGAAGAACAGGGATGGTCAGAACTCAACCTGGAATTGGCAAACCTGGCATTTCAGCAGGACAGAGCTACTGGATGACCCGGTCCTGTTTCTGTCCGATGTGGGACTCACATGTAGGCACTGGGTTCTGAGCATTGTGGCCTGTCTCTTGCTGGCCTCTCTCAAGTTCCAAGAAGGCAGAGACATGTCTGTTAGATTTCATCCTCATCTCTCTTAGCCTTCTTTGAACTTGTCTAGCAGCCAGCATAGAATGATCATGGCTCCTATTCACAGTGCCGTGTCCTTGCAGGTGGTTCAAGAAGTATTTGTTGAAAACCCTGATGAATGAACACATGGATAAACACTCTGATTATGTGTAGAATTAACATATCCTGCAACCTATTCTGCTTCAATAAAATAGCGAGTGTCCATAGATTATTCACCTAAAAACTCAAGCAATTCATTCCCTCAGGACTTGCCAGTTTATCAATGGTGAAATGACTCCAAGATGTGGCAGGGTAGATTGCACTGTGACAGAATAGGTAACCTCTCTCCCCAGGATGATCTCCATGTTTTTTGTTTGTTTTCTGAGACGGAGTCTTGCTCTGACACCCAGGTTGGAGTGCGGTGGTGATCTCCACTCACTGCAACCTCTGCCTCCCGGGTTCAAGCAATTCTCCTTCCTCAGCCTCCCAAGTAGCTGGGACTGCAGGCGCACGTGGCCATGCCCAGCTGATTCTTTGTATTTTAGTAGAGACAGGGTTTCACTGTGTTGCCCAAGCTGGTTGCTAACTCCTGAGCTCAGGCAATCCACCCGCCCCAGCCTCCCAAAGTACTAGGATTATAGGTGTGAGCCACTACACCGGCCTCTCCCCAAGGATTTCAACCAAGTGTTGCCGTTTTTTGTTCTGACCAAGGTTCCTGCATCTCTCCTTTGAGTAAAACCTTCTGCTGCCATCATCTGGACAACCAGGACAATTTCTTTCACAGCCAGTGCCATAGACCAGCAGTTCTGAGTAGGATTGGCAAACCCCTGGGGGTCTTGAGACACTTTCCGGGAGTCAGTGAGGTCAAAACTATTTTATAATAGTACCAAGTGTTATTTTCATTATTTTTTTTACTGTTTTGGTATTTGCACTACTGGTACAAAAGTGTTGATGGATAAAACTGCTGGTTTCTTACATAAATCAAGGCTGTGGCAGTAAACAGGGCTAGTAGTCATTATTGTCTTCCCCACTGTGTGATTGCAGTTTTAAAATGCTAATTTCTCTCAAGAATGGTCTGTTTCTAAGTAAAAATTACTAATTTTATTAAATCCCAAGCCTGAGTCTACATTCTTTTAATATTTGGTGTCACAAAATGGAAAACCCAAACGAAGAACTTCTGCTGCATGTTGAAGTATGATGGTTACCTTTAGGGAAAGCACTTCTGTGATTGTCTGAACTGCAAACTGAATTAGCCATTTTCTTTTCTTTTTATTTTTTTAGAGCACCATTTTTATTTGACAGAAAAACTGACAGCTATGGATATTTAGACTTGGGTAATTGGCAAATATTTTCTTGGAAATAAAGTGAGCTTGTCACTTCAAGAAAAAACAGCTAAAGTATTTGTGGGCAATAGTAAAATAAGATTTTTTCAAGAAAAAAATTGGATTTTGTAAAGTTTGTATCTGCCTCTGCAGCTTGCCTGCATTTCAAGGCATAGAAACATTTCTAATTAGACCACTGGTTATTTGAATAAGTGTGATTAGGGAGGGATATTTTATAATGACTTGTGTTGATATCTTGAAGGTATGCCTAACTTGGTGGACTGATATTTTCTAAATGATCAGTGCATGATGTTATACAATCATGCACAGAAAAATCTATTCAAAATTCAATATAGAACAATAGATATTACTGGAACAAAGTATGAAAAGTTTATTTGTATGGTTTATTCATAAAGTTTATTCATACAGTTTTAAGAAACCATCACTTATGGCCAGGTGCAGTGGCTTATGCCTATAATCCTAGCGCTTTTGGGAGGCTGAGACAGGCGGATCCTGAGGTCAGGAGTTCGAGACCAGCTTGGCCAATATGGTGAAACCCTGTCTCTACTAAAAATGCAAAAATTAACTGGGCGTAGTAGTGGATGCCTGTGATCCCAGCTACTTGGAAGGCTGCGGCAGTAGAATCACTTGAACCCGGAGGCAGAGGTTGCAGTAAGCCAAGATTCATACCATTGCACTCCAGCCTGGGCAACAAGAGTGAGACTTCATCTCAAAAAAAAAAAAAGAGAGAAGCACTCCCGTAAAGCACGCCCCATGATTCAGCGTCCTACCACTTGTTCTTCCCAGCACTCCTTTCCACTAAAGTAGTGATCAATTGTACTGAGCAGAATGTCATATGCTATAATAAAACCGCATACACATATACAAATATATTACCCAGATACCAAAAGATAATAGTATTCACACTGTCTCACACTATTAGACACAGCACTCGTCACTCTATTCCAGGCACTTCTAGGTTCACTCTTCCTTTATGGGCCTTCCTCACTTTTACTGTTACCTCTTCCTTGCCACTTTACTTCCTCCCATTAAGTTCAAGGCCTAGGGATCTGTGTTAATTCCTGTTTAGATGCTGAAGGGACAATATAATTCTCTTTGTGTTTGAGTTAATTCCTTGAATTCAAGTCTCAACAACTTATTGTATAGTATCTTCAGGCCCTGGCCAAGTAGTTCCCTGGGTTCTATCCACAAAAATTATCCACCTAGTTTTGCTCCTAGCAAATTGCCACCCTTCCTGTTCTAAGCATTCAGTTTTCAAAACTTCCCCTTAGCACCTTCTCTTTCCTTGTGTGGTTCTAAATGATTCTGACTATGAGCTTCAAGTTTCTTTGCCATGCTCTTTCTCAATCTCAACTTTTACACGTATCAGCTTCCCCTTTCTTCTCATCCTTTTCTTCCACCTGTAGGCATTTACATCTCCAAGCCCTACCTTGTATTTGTTCCCTCTGCTTTTGGAAAAGAGCAGAAATCTATCCTGACAGATGTGTTACACTTCAGGTTTTTTTTTTTTTTTTTTCCTGGATTATAGCAATGCAATAGGTATATGTGGCCAGGAGTAGACCAGATGGCTATTTTCCTAGGGAGTCTCAGGAGTGAATGAACCTTGATGAAGTCCTCCAGGTCGAGAGTCAAGCCCTCAGCTCTGCAAAATCAGAAAGCTAATTTTTCAGCACAATGTCTCTTTCTCACGAGCAGACTTACCATAAGTGAATTACTAAGTCTGAAATATAAAATAAAAAGTCCAGTTATTAATTTATAATGAGTGATATGAGTCTTATATTATCTGGAACACTAATCAAATGTGAAGGTTCATTCAAGGAATATTTCTTGAGCACCACTAGGAAGGCTACCATACACAGGAAACCAAATGATATATTTATTTGGTGAATATGGATCTCAGAAAAAAAAGTGACAAATAAGAGAAAAAGTCTGAAACAGCCAACTCGTCTAAAGAATGATTTTCAAAGTGGGACATAATAATAAAATTTTGTTGACTGTACTTCCCAGCATTTTCTTCAAAATATGTATAGTTTTGTCAAAAGGACTAAGATACTTGGCCTGTTGACTGATGTTTTCTTAAACACTGGGTTATATTTGGATAGACTAGAAATATGTGCTTCTGTGGTTTTCAGCTTTCTATTCTGTGATAAATCAACCTTTCCCTAGTGGGCACATCCTTATATTGGACATATTAACACATGCACTCAAGTAAGATTTTCAAATCTGAAGCCACTCTGCCCTTGAAGGAGAGTTTTCATATTTTGGTTCTTATTCACAAGGTATATATTTAAAGTCCAACTCTGAGAGAGCAAACATATGATATAAAATTTTAAGCTCATTTTACTTATTCTTAAGTTCTTGTGGGAAAGTCTCAGTATAGCCCCCAAGGACTACATAATGATATTGTTTAAAACTACTTACTGAATATATACAAAAGAAAACAAAGTGTTGTCATTCAAGACAATGAGACAGTGTAACCCCCAAAACTCAATCTAGCCTGTTTCTTTATTTCATCTGGTTTTATTTTCATAGGAATTTTCTTCTAGGAAACCTATGTTAGCATTTGATACAGGTAGATGCAATGTTTTCTCAGCAAGCTAGGATGAGAAGCAAGAGGAGAAATACAGGGATGCAGACAGAAGGCACTGACTGAGATAAATATAGGCAAGACTAATCATAGCTCTGTAACTAAGTAGAGGTTTTACAGGTACAACGACCTGTAAAACAATTTTCAGGGTGATTGTTTAATAAAAATATTTGGGATCCATGGAACTCCTGCAGCTCTTGTCCTAAGGGGCATCCAAATATCATTATCTAGCCGTTCCCCTTTCTCTTGGCATAAAGATTATTCTATGCTGGGTTATTCCATTTGTCACTCAGACATCCTGAGATCAAGTAAAGCAACAATTCCTACATACTCATCTATTTCCTTCTCTTACTTTCTGTGTAGTGGATACACTTTCTGTGTTTTTCCCCTTAGAAATTGGAGCCTGGACAAACACAAGCTTGAAATGCTCTGTCCTCAAATAATGAAAGGTTCTGTTGTGCTTTGCAGCCACCCAGAAGCATGCTTTCAGCTGACCTTGCTCACTCATCACGAGAATTCGAAATTTGAGCTCTAAGTATTCTTTTACATAAATGACTTTATCCAAATCTGGCTTCTCAACTAACATTAAAGAAGAGAGGAAGAAGAAAGCTCTGTTTTTCTTTGTTATAAGAAAATACTTCATTTGTATTCAAGCAAAGACTTTTTGTCATATATAATGAAAGTGTATGCTTGTTAAAAATCAGTAAGATTAAAAAGGCTAGGAGGACATATTCCATTTTAACCTTTTCTTTTAGATAAAAGAAAAATCTCAGCTATATCTATTTCAGTATGCTTGAATGAACCTATAGTCAGTTCACATTTATTGTGAATGTGTCAGCTTATCATTAGGTCAGGTAACACCTTTCAGATGACTGGGTGAAACTTAATTACATAATCTTGTTCTGTAATACTTTCATGTAGGTGAGCTTACATATGAAATATTTTGTAACTAAGTTGTAAATCAAAACCAGAAATTATCTATGCTCCTTCACCCTTGCCCACTTCCATTCCTCTTCAGTGCTTGACACAGAATAGATAGAGAAATAGTGAATGCCTTGACACAGACAGAGAAATAGTGAATGCCTAATCATGCATTTAATTATTTACTAGACATGGGATATGTAGTGTTTCTATCTCTTTACTTGCCTTCTGAGATGAATGTCCTGGTTTTTTTCCCTCCTCATCAGCTGTTCTTTTCTGGCCTGTTCTCTCTCTACTTCACTCACTTCCTGGGTAATTTTTTTTTTCTAGCCCCATGACTTTAAATGACATTAAAAACATGGTTTTTCTAACCCCATGACTTTAAATGACATTTAAAAACACCATGTGTATATATATATATATATATATATATATATATAAACCATATATATATATATCAACCATATATATCATATATAATCATATATATATAATCTATGTGATATATCTATATAACAGATATATATCTGCACATATATATCAACCATATATATCATATATATCCTATATATCATATATAATATATGATCTATAATATATATCATGTATAATATATGATATATATTTATTATTATCATATATATTATCATATATATTATATATATTACAGATTATCATATAGATTATATATTATATATGTTATATATATCACATATCATATATAATATATTATCTATATGATATATCTATATAACAGATATATATCTGCATGTGTGTATATATATATGTATATATACACACATCTGTCAGCATATATCAGATATATATATCCATCCCCAACCTTTCCCCTGAACTTGGAACTCGTATACCCAGTTGCCTATTAGACTACTCCATGGGATATCTGACAGACACCTCAACATTAGCATGTCCAGATCCCTCAATTCTATTTCCCCATCCCCTGTTTTGCCTGCAACCTTCCCTTCCCCAGGATGCTCCATCTCAGTAAATAGCACCACTAGCTACTCAAAACTCACAGTCATCTCTGTACTCTCTTTCTCTCACACCCAGATTGAATCTACTAGCAAGTCCTATGGATACTACTCTTAAAATACAGCTCTCAACTGGTCTCTGTGCTCCACTCTTTACCCGCTACAGTGTTCACATAGCGGCCAGGGTGATTCTTTGAAAAAGCAGGTCAGAGTGCTTCACTCCATTGAGCTTCACGCTGCAGTGACTTCCTATCAGTCACAACAAAATCTGCCGTGCCTATGATGGCGTATAGAGTACACTCTTGCTGCTCCTGCCCCCATTCTCTCCTGCTGTCCCACCCTCCACACTTCAGCCTTGACACACTGCTCGTTTCTCCTCGGCCAGGCCTTTTCAAGTCTTTACAGTGGATATTCTCTTTGCCTGCAATGCTCTTCCCCAGGTACTCATATGAATCACTTCCTCATTCATTCAAACGTCACCTCTTCAAAGAGGCCTTCCCTGACCACACTTTCTAAGTAGCCTCCCCGTTACTTTCTTTCTCCTTACTCTGATTTATTATTTTTCATAGCATTTACAACATCTTAACATAATATTATTTGCTTTTAAATATCAGTCTCTCTTACAAGAATGTAACCTCCTTAAGGACATAGTTTTCATTATATTTATCAGAGTTTCTAGCACCTAAACCATGTTTGACTCATGATAGACATCAATAGTGTTTATTTAATTAACCACTAAATATTTTTTTCATGCACAGTTGAACTAACATATACAATGACAATATAATTCTTAATTTTCTGGATTAGTTGTGTGCATCTACAGAAGATCAGGTGCAAATCTATAATTATATATCAGCTTTGATGTTATATTGAGTGTGTGGGTGTTCCCTAAAAAAACTATTAAAAGATATTGCAGTTGTTAAGATGTTAATGCACCTATGCACATGTAGATACTCACAAACTGTTTTCAGTAGTACCTCAATGCTTTGAAATCCTCCTAAAAGTTTTCATGCAATGTTCAACAATATAAATTTTACTTTCAAGTAGCTGATTCATAGTGAATATCCTCACTCACAATATAACAGATGCCATATTTCCCAATACTCAGGTGGTCACTTCACTATGGGCACCTTATCCTCCAGAACACTGCTAGAGTGAGAAACAGAGAAAGGGAGCGAGGGAGAGGATGGAGAGAAAATAAAATGTTCTTGCAGTAAGTGGTCACTATCTGAAAGGAAGACTATGTAGTAAAGGAAAAGGAGTATTTGACAGGAATTAAAGTAGCCTTAAGAGGAAACAATTATGTGAGCATAATCTCCCTAAAGAGGAAAAAGGAAGGTGCAGAAACAGCAGTGACTTGTTCCTTATCTTAAGCACCAGGTGGCACTGTCGCATCAGAAAAGCTGATTTGCACTGCCTGGGAGTGGATGAGCCAATGGGGCACCATGGCCATTACTTTACTCTCACCTGCTAGTGCAAGATTTCAGCCTCTTCTGAAGTCTCCCTCTCCTAATTATTTCTAAATATTCCAAAAGAGTGTCTCCTTTGTGATCATGAGTGAGTCAAGTCAGCTCGCATTTGGTGTCTCATAATTTCTTCTCTTTTGTCCTCATCTCCCTCTCTCTTCCTCCTACCTTCCAGGTGCATCACTTGGCCAACATTCCCTGTGAGAGCAGCTCTGCCACCTGCTCTGGGCACTGCTTAATCCTCTGGGTCCCAAATTGATTCCACCAGGCCTTGCTTTTACTGCTGCTAGGGAAGAGAAGGCAGAGAAGTATTCATTAACAGTAAACATTTGATGTGCTCAGCTCTCTGCAGTCTACCTCTACTAAGCATAAAATAAGGAGAAGTGGCCTCAGGTGAAAGCAGGTTTTGATTAAAATTTCCTGGTGCCAAGGCTGCTTGAATGTTGGATTACTCTTCACCTATATTTCTGTAAATGTGTAATCTTGTCTTAAGTTTTTCCACAAGTGGTATATAGTCTCATCTGTGAACATTGTCCTACTTCTGTGCAAGTGGGATGGAGTAGATCAAGGGTGTTCAGCAGTTTTGATTAGTCGGTGGATTTTTTTTTTCTTTGAGACACAGTCTTACTCTGTTGCCAGGCTGGAGTGCAGTGGCACGACCTCAGCTTACTGCAACCTCTGTGTCTCAGGTTCAAGCAATTCTCTTGCCTCAGCCTCCTTAGTAGCTGGAACTAGAGGTGCGCACCACCATGCCCAGCTAATTTTGGTATTTTTGGTAGAGACAGGGTTTCACCATGTTAGTCACAATGATCTTGATCTCTTGACTTTATGATCTACCCGCCTCAGTCTCCCAAAGTGCTGGGATTACAGGTGTGAGCCACCACGCCCATCTAGTCAGCGTATTTCAAAGGCCCATTAATTAAAAGCTTTTTAATCAAAAGCTTTCTTACAAAGGGCCCCTGTGTTAGTCTTACTTCCCTGTCCTTCTCTTTGGCATGATATATTCTTGTCGAGATCCCCAGTGAGTTTGGGATTTATTGAAGGTTAGCTGGTGTTCTTTCTTCATTCCTTATTCAACGCCAGGGTTTCTGGTATTATTCAACATCGTCAAGCCTCAAAGACTTCATTAAAAGCAATCTACAACCTTGCCCAGTCTAGCTGTACCTTATATACCCAGTCATCCATATACAAGACTCCATTCTTCAGAGTACATGCCTAGCATTAGAGCAAGTAAAGCACTTATTTTGTTCATGAAAAGTGATGGGAATGTGATTAGAATTTTCCAGCCTTGAGTTTCTAGGGAACTTATATTACTGCTTTTTTATATAAGAAAAAATTTGAGCCAGACACAGTGGCTCACACCTGTAATCCCAGCACTTTGGGAGGCTGAGACCGGCAGATTACGAGGTCAGGAGATTGAGACCATCCTGGCCAACATGGTGACACCCTGTCTTTACTAAAAGTACAAAAATTAGCCGGGCATGGCTGCACATGCCTGTAATCCCAGCTACTCGGGAGGCTGAGGGCAGACTCGCTTGAACCCAGGAGGTGGAGGTTGCAATGAGCCAAGATCGTGCCACTGCACTCTAGCCTGGTGACAGAGCTAGACTCCGTCTCAAAAAAAAAAAAAAATGAGCTGGGCATGGTGGCGGGTACCTGTAATTCCAGCTACTTGGGAGGCTGAGGCAGGAGAATCACTTGAACCAGGGAGGTTGCAGTGAGCAAGATCGCACCATTGCACTCCAACTGTGGGCAGCAGTGTTAGACTCTGTCTCAAAAAAAAAAAAAAAAAAAAAAAAAAGAAAAAGAAAAGAAAATAAAAATAAAGAAAAAAAAAATAAAAAATTTGGTGAAGGGGTTGGGATTGGGGGCCCCGGCCACCCCCCACCGGAACCCCCAAGGCCCAAAA